>SDVV010023490.1:0-12750 GCA_016164225.1 Gammarus roeselii | reverse complement strand
CTTTTACGTTATACAATCCGAGAAAAGGCCACCTGCTTCAGTGAAAACAAACATCGGAGGGGAATTAATATATGCCAGGCAAGGGACATCCATGAAATTTGAGCTCTAAGAGTTAAACAGGCAACAGGCCTAAGTCCTGCACTGCTTCAAGGGACACACTCTACGCACCCCTCGATAAAATAGTGTTCGTTACAAGTCTTTTTGTATATAAACATGTGCCAGATGAGGCCAATCATAACAATATGTCTAGGCCTAAGTGTTGACTTATGTTTAATGCTCAGGAACCATTTTTTTTATCACATTTTCATATCGAGACAACAATCCCTTACCAAGCATGATTTGTATTCATGTTAATGCAATAAGTTTGCTATAGAATTGACAAAATACATTTTTTACATGTTCTATCGTAATATTAAAAAGATCGTTTTTTCGTAATATTTGCTCATTTACTGATACTTTAGGGTCATAATTAGTTTAGGATGTAGAGAAATAACTTCCAGAAAAGTTAGATTGCAATTATTGAAGAAAAACTTCGTTTCCCGCGGCGAAATCGGGAAAAAAAATCCTTCGACAGTCGGGTATGACGGCAGCAAAAGACAAGCATCAGAAACACCTGTCACAGACTTGATATTTAACGTAAAATTTTATTTTAAGCAACTGATATATACTAATATAGGCACGCTGTATCTATTGGTACTCTCAAACTTTCAATTTGCGTTTTACTTATTGATATATGGGGGGTGCTGGGAGTCACCCTGTTTGGTGCCGGGAGTCACCCCTGATTTGGGGTCGTTGCTTGCCGCACGTTTTTTTGTAAATATATTTTTTTTGGTGAACGATAGAATGTTGAAATTTATGGTGTTCTATGGTCATAATAGTAGCTATACACACCGTAAATACGAAGTTCCTCGGCCGCGTACTTTTTGAGTTATTTCAAAGTATGCGCAAAATGCCGGGAGTCACCCCAGTCTACGCTAATCACTGAAACAAATTATCTTGATACCTATAAAAATATTCAAAATGAATACATGTAAAAATTTCAAAATAAGTCTGATTAAAATGAATAAATAACATTGATCTCCATTTTTCATAAAGAATATAAAATTCTTGTCTCCCATTACCTTCAAAATGCCTGCCAATTATTTAGGTGCAAATTTGGGCTCTACCCTGCAATTTGTAGGGTCCTAATACGCCACCAATCTTTATTTGATGGTTTTTGGTAGCTAGCTACTTCAGAAAACAGTTTTCTCTGTATGATAAGATTGAACATAAAAAATATCTTGGCTTCTTCTCAAAAAAATTGTCCAATTTGTAAAATGGGAATACTTTATTTTGAGACAGATTAAGCCACAAGGCCAAATCCCCCAGAAAGACGGCATGGGACACCTCACACTCCTCTCATACACTCCCACGAAAAAAAAGAACTTAGCCCATTAACGCTGAAGATTTTATTTGCATGCAAGTGAGGTCAGTGTCAGAAGCAGGACTTGACAGCATTTCCTAGCTACCCCTGCTGCATCATGAAGTAGCTACTAGTCCCTCCCTCACCCACGTCTATCCAGTTTCTCAACATGACGCAAATGATGGAATAACACATTTGGGCTGTCAAAACTAGTCCATTCACACCCATGCTCCACCCACACCAATTCATTAGCTACATGCTCTCTTGTTACCTACACTCTTGTATCTCTCCTAACGCATGTTTTATGCCATCTTTTTAGGCAACCTTCAGTCTTCCTCTAAGCCTATGTCTACTCACCTCCTCTTTCATATCTTTTTTCACCATTTTCCCATCATCTATGCTCACCATGTGGCCCAAACACCTCCAAACATGTGAATCGACTCGCCTCAATCTTCCTCACTATTTTTCTTCTAATTCAAACAACATCATTATTGATCATATCCCTCTGCATCACTTTGGCCATGCCCCAAAACATTTCACCACGATAACATTCAACCGTCTGCGCTCTTCTACTCTCAACCCCCCCCCCCCCCCCTAACACCTCAGCCCTGTAAAGCACAGATAGAACAACTACTCCTTACAACCCTCTCTCTTCTTCCATAATCAACTTCCCACAGCCCATTACACCCTTACTTCTATCACGATTTTACCTAATTCTCTACTAGTTTAGTCTTCTCCACATGAGAGCCCAGGTATTTGAAACACTGAACTTCCTCTAATAACTCTTCAGTTAGTCCGACATTGATTCTGCTTGCGTTGACATTTCTTGAAGATCTCGTCACTTTATTTTTATCCATGTTAACTCAACTGACTCCTCACAAAAACAAACTTCCAATAATGCCCAACATAACTTCTCCACCCTTAGGGGAGCCTACATGAGTCAGGCAGGCTAATTCCATCAAGATGCCTTGTCTCTGGTGGCAGCATCTGGGGCCCTAGCAAAAGTCTCTCAACCCACCCTGTTTCATATCCTCACTGGCAAGGATGGCGCTGTGTGCGCCATATCTGTGCTGTTGACCTGGACCCAGCCTGTGCACTGCCCAAGCCTCAAGCCCACCAACACTTTCAAGCCACCAGAGCCATAACATATGCACTACATTATTATTTCTCATGGACAAGTGAACAATCCCTATCATTTCTGCCTACAATACATCCCTGTCCAACATGAGGTTATTCCTGCATGCATCTGGCTGGTGCGTTGCAGTGTGGCTGAGGGACATGAACGCATGCAAGTACAATATTCTGGTGTCCATGGTTGAAACTATATAACACAGGTGGCTATTTATTGACTTCTATGCACCCATAAAGTTATTTCAGAAAACAGCTGTAACACTCTACCCCACCACTAAGCCAGTCTCCCCTTTCTCTCCTCACACCTCCCTCTGTCTCAAGAGCAAGTGCTGATAGGTATCAAAGATTTTGCTGGGGTGGCCTCCACCACTGCAGGGGGAATCTGGGTCTAAACAACAACACACAACTACAACAACAACAACAACAACTTCTCCAAATCTGCCACCACTGCTGTTGCTATCACCATAAACAGGAACTGACTTGACTGTTTACTTTACCAATTTGTTCCTAACATAGCTCTACACCTCCATCCATTATATATTCTTGCGTTCGCCTTCCTTACCACTCCATCAATGTGGAGATTAAACAGACAAGGGGTCATAATACAACCTTGTCTCAGTCTCACTTTCACTGTGAACCAAGCACTTGCCTTACTCCAAACTCTGTCACTTGCTCTACAACATAAAAACTTGGAATACTTTCAACAAATTTTCATTACTCAATACAAACGCAGCACCGTACACAGCGCCTCCCTGTATATAAGCTATCCAGTGTTGTTATCCCATGTAGCTAAACAATTCTGGAAAAATGCAAAGGTAAAATTAAAAAATAATCTCTTTTATAATCTCATTAGGAAACTATCAGGTTTAGCTGATAGGATTCTTGTTTACATAATCATGTTCTCTACTCTGCAGAGTTCAGAGAAGAGCGTTCCAAGGCCGACTTCTTCACGCTGTGCCAGACACCTGAGCTGGCATGCAAAGTGACATTGCAGCCCATCAAGAGGTTCCCTCTGGATGCTGCCATCATCTTCTCGGATATCCTGGTCATTCCTCAGGCCTTAGGAATGGAGGTGGTAATGAAGCCTGGGGAGGTGAGATCACTTGGAGTCTGGTATTGGGAGTAGAGGTACTTACTTGAATGTTCAGTATTTTTGGCTGAACAGAGTGTTCCAATGTTTCAAGATTCTCCATGTAAGGGCAACTCTCTCTTCTGTGCATTCCATATATTTTCAACTCTTCACCACCTCCAAGACTATCTTTCATATTGATTTCAGAGCCATTTTTAACACTGCATCATCAAAGTTCTTTTTTCATTGCTCACAAGCACACAGCACTCATTGATCCTGATCTGGATGCTTGAAATTCAGCAACAAAATTTATTGCTTCTTGAATCTCACCTCTTTGCATTTGTGGTTGTGGAAGTTCACCAGCCCAGAAAAGGTGCCTAGCCAACTTGAAATTTTTAGCAGGTTCTTCTGTCAGGCAATTCCTGATGTCAGCATTTAGGAGGTGAAGTTGCAGTGACTGGAATAGGCCAGTCCATTTATAATTTTACTTGGTTTGATCCCACACAAAAATTGAGGCACACACAAGCAAATTTGTTGGTATGTTGGAGCATTTTTAGTTTTACAATATACTTTTACTGCATTTTTACAAATTGCACAAATATATTCAACATACTTTTTTTTTAATATTTTCATGGAGAGAAGATGATAAACTATAAACATGGAGCTAAATTAGGAACACAACACTACAACACTCCTCTCCACTAGCATCTTCCTTGATGTGACCGAGTGACTCAGATCATTTCTACTTTTCAGCCAGCTAACTATGCCACCAAGGTGATATACACAAGGTTCACATATTCATACAGATGAAGAGGAAAAATACTGGCTCAGCACAATCAGAAAGATAAATATATACCTTTTTATTGGCTACACCATGTATATAATATGAGTCAGAATCACCAGGCATCTGCCAATCACAGCTGCTGCTTCACCATGGAGGAAAGTGGACAGATGCTCTTGGAATAAATTTATAACATTTTTTAATCCTATGGTCTGCATTGTCCAATCCCATGGACTGCATTGTCTAATCCCATTGTTTGCATTGTCCAATCTCACTTTCTTCATTGTCTAATCCCACTGTCTTCATTGTCTAATCCCATGGTCTGCATTGTCTAATCCCATTGTTTGCATTGTCCAATCTCACTGTCTTCATTGTCTAATCCCACTGTCTTCATTGTCTAATCCCATGGTCTGCATTGTCTGATCCCATGGTTTGCATTGTCTAATCCCATTGTTTGCATTGTCCAATCTCACTGTCTTCATTGTCTAATCCCACTGTCTTCATTGTCTAATCCCACTGTCTTCATTGTCTAATCCCATGGTCTGCATTGTCTGATCCCATGGTTTGCATTGTCTAATCCCACTGTCTTCATTGTCTAATCCCATGGTCTGCACTGTCTAATCCCATTGTTTGCATTGTCTAATCCCGCTGTCTTCATTGTCTAATCCCATGGTCTGCATTGTCTAATCCCATTGTTTGCATTGTCTTATCCCGCTGTCTTCATTGTCTAATCATACTGTCTTCATTATATAATCCCACTGTCTTCATTGTCTAATCCCATGATCTGCATTGTCTAATCCCACTGTCTTCATTGTCTAATCCCACTGTCTTCATTGTCTAATCCCATGGTCAGCATTGTCTAATCCCATGGTCTTCATTGTCTAATCCCATGGTCTTCATTGTCTAATCCCATGATCTTCATTGTCTAATCCCATGGTCTTCATTGTCTAATCCCATGGTCTGCATTGTCTAATCCCACTGTCTTCATTGTCTAATCCCATGGTCTGCATTGTCTAATCCCACTGTCTTCATTGTCTAATCCCATGGTCTGCATTGTCTAATCCCACTGTCTTCATTGTCTAATCCCATGGTCTGCATTGTCTAATCCCACTGTCTTCATTGTCTAATCCCATGGTCTGCATTGTCTAATCCCACTGTCTTCATTGTCTAATCCCATGGTCTGCATTGTCTAATCCCACTGTCTTCATTGTCTAATCCCATGGTCTGCATTGTCTAATCCCACTGTCTTCATTGTCTAATCCCATGGTCTGCATTGTCTAATCCCACTGTCTTCATTGTCTAATCCCATGGTCTTCATTGTTTAATCCCACTGTCTTCATTGTCTAATCCCATGGTCTTCATTGTCTAATCCCATGGTCTTCATTGTCTAATCCCATGATCTTCATTGTCTAATCCCATGGTTTTCATTGTCTAATCCCATGGTCTTCATTGTCTAATCCCATGGTCTGCATTGTCTAATCCCACTGTCTTCATTGTCTAATCCCATGGTCTTCATTGTCTAATCCCATGGTCTGCTTTTTCTAATCCCACAGTGGGAGTGCTCTTACTTGCATCACAATAAGGCGACTGCCCACCCGTGGCGGCCTGTTGTCCTGGACAACCTAGCTGAAGCAACCACTTTGACCTACATGGTCACAAATATAGTTTCATAGGGATTTAGCTACTCAGATTGGTGTTTCTTTGAAAGTTATTCCTATATTGACTGGACCAATCACACGGTTTTCATCATTAAATCTGGGCAGTTGATCTTGTTGGTGGTGGTGTGGCTTTGTTATGTTTCTGATATGTAGCCAGTCACAGTATATATATGACTGAATGAATCGTTGCAGCATTGCCAGTCAAAGTCCACAAACTTGTTAGCTACATAGCTTTGACACTCCATCCTGCATTTCTGCTCCAAATAAGACTACAGAGTTTTGTGCTTGTTTCTTCTGGTAACTGATGTTGAATTTGCTCTCCAGTTCCACTCTTGTTTAATTTCCTATATTCCTTCTAGAATCAATCCTACCAATAATGTAGTGGGTGTTGCAAATCACTCCTATCACTGATTTGATCACCAACAGTCTCTCCAGTACCCTGACTGTCAATGACCATTGCAGGACCCTGACCACTAGTTGACCCATCTGTAGCATCTTGACACCCCCAGTGGTCACGTCCCAAGTGCCTTGGTCTTCAGCAGTCTTGGCAGTAGCTACTGGGATTAACTGCTTGGACACAATTCTGACCAGCAGTTTTGTCTAAGATCAAAACAGATCACGCCCATGTTACAGAACCATTGAAATTATTTTACACTACTTTATTCCAGCATTGGTGACTTTTGCATCCAGTTTGCTGAAATAATTTTCACATTTTGGGCAAACAATATCAGTGTTTTCTTGCCTTTGCAAGTGTGACTCTTCCATGATGACTTCTTGATTTTCACACTGAATGGATCTTCATCATTTTAGCCTCTGCTGTTAGGGCAATGAAACAAAAATGTGTTGTATTTGGGATCTCTATTACCTCTAGTAACACATGATAGATGAAATGAATACTGCTGGCATATCTCAGTTTTTCAGGCACTGTTCTCTAAGCTCCCAAACTGTATTACCCACCTTATATTATGCCAAGTAGAAATGATGACCTTTTTTGTTCTCACACTATCTCGTCTCAATCACGCTTTAACATATTTGATTTTTTAACTTTTCCAAAACAGATTGCTTCAGTTCTCACAATTGCAAATATTTCACAATATAAAATGATAAACACAGCATATATTTAAATGATCACAATGCTAAGGTGGTCATGTAGCCTGGAGAGGTGAGAGCACTTGCCTGGCAATGTGATCTGAAACAGTCATTAATTTTCTACTGATGATTGCAATGATATTTTTATTTGCATTTAGAATGGATCGATGCTAGACAAGCTGGGCCATACATTGCCATGTAGTATTCTATCATCCCATTGATTGTTCACTTTTCACTGCACATTCCATCAGAATGATTTGACAGGGTTCTGGCTACTGGCTAATTGCTTTAACTAGCTAATGGTTGACATTGGTTGAAGACAAGTTTGGAAGATTTTTCAATTGGACAATTTCTTTTATAAAATGTTGTTAGCAATATAAGTATATATATATATGTCATAGTTTATCTACCTTAATAACTTTCATAGCTATGGCAATGTTCATAATTTATTGTATGGCCATTAAATTTGTGGATGTTTTTAGGGTGGCAGTGGCCCTTTCACTAAAAATGAGTCTCTTTGAGTAGCTACTGTAACTCTTTTCAATGTATTTGACATGTAGCTCAGGATAGGATTCTTGCCTTTTCGTTGTTTCCCGTGTTGTCTACAAAATTCTTTAAGTTGCCCATTGTTTACACCTCACTAGCTGTTCCCCTCTGTTGGAGGCTCAATTTTGCTACAATGGTCATTTGCTGAATACCCTTGCAATCTGCCGCCACCTGCCTCGTATCTTGAAGTTCCCACACAAGGCCCTGTGTTCTAAGAGCCACGTGTTCCTGTACTCCCTTTTAATTCCTTCTGCATCTTAACACTTGCTCCTTCTCTCAGGATCCGATTACCGGTACCTCTCCAGCCCTCAGCCTCGTTTCAACATCCCCGTCTCTTCCACCCCCTTGTGTTTCCGTCCCCCCTGCAGTCTCCCGCTCAGTCATAAAACTCCCTCTCCCCCAGGGTTCCGTGTTCCCATCCGCCCTCCAGTTCCCCGCCCCGTCTTAATACTCCGTTTTCCCCTACCAGGGACCAGTTTTCCCGTCGCCTCTTCGGTCTCCCGCCGACCTGTCCCGCCTGCTGCCAGCTACCGCCGTCTCGGACGCCCTTTGCTACGTCGCCGACGCCATTAAACTGACGGTGGAGCATCTCGCGGGGAGGGTGCCGCTCATAGGCTTCGCGGGGGCACCGGTTAGTGCACACGGTGGGATGTCCAAGTGGGTAGCGTGTCGGCCGAGTGGGTAGCGTGGGGCACCGGTTAGTGCACGCGGTGGGATATCTGAGTGGGAAGCTTGTCGGCCTCTCTTCAAAATAGACTTCCATGTGAAACTAAATATCGTTGATTTCAAGACTACCTGACACCGAGTGAGAATTTAGGTTTGTTGTTGTTGCTTAGCCCCGGTTTCCACCTGCGGTAGTGGAAACCGCGCCAGCGAAAAGCCCAAAACCCTCGATACCCACCGACACGCGCGTGTCGAGACGAAGTAGGTGGGAGACGAGAAATGGGTGACCGGCTTAGTTGTGGGTAGAGTGCTTTTGTTGCTATCTGAATTAACTCTGTGGGTTGTGTGGCAGTTAACAAATGGCGATCTGTGCGGTATAATTCTAATTGTGGGCACCTAAATATTGAAATATGCAGCGTGTTCATGTCCCTCAGTCACACTGCAACGCATCAACCAGACGCGTGCAGTGATAACCCCATGTGGAACAGGAATGTTTTGTAGGGGAGAAATGATTGGTATTATCCACTTGTCTTTGAAAAACAATGCAGTTTACATGTCGTGGCTCTGGTGTCTTTGAAGCGTCGGTGGGCCCGAAGGCTGGGCAGCACACAGGCTGCGTCCACATCAACACCTCAGAGAAGGCGCAATCCCCGCGGCGAGGATCTGAAACAGGGTGGGTTGAGGGACTTTCGCCGGGGCCGGAGCCCCAGACGCCGCCACTGCAGGCAAGGCATCTTGATGGTCGTTGGTAATGGTGTAAGGCCATCCCAGAAACTCAGTGACACAAAGGAAACTGCTGGCCGAAAGCTGGGAAACTAGTAAACTGTTTTTTGCATCTGGAAAGTGCAACGCACACCATTGACTACAAATAGGGAAAGCTCTGCTTTGCCAAATCCTTATTACCTTCACTCAGATGAATATATATTCAAAACTCAAAAGCCAACTTGACTCGTCGAATTTTGCGACAGACAGAAATAAGATTGCAGATGAGAAATGTGTAGTTTTGAGCTCGAGTCCGTGACAATATGGGCTATTCTGACAACAGAGTGTAGGTGTTGAAATGTGATAACACTCCTAATTGAAGTGTGAGAATGTATCGTTGCCTATCCTGGCAGCGAAGTGTAGGTATTAAAATTTGCTAACAATCTGTATTCAATTATTTCAAAAAGTCTTGAGTTGAGATATCAATGTTGAAGACTGATTATGAAATGTGTTTGCTCTATAGCTAATCATAGCAGACTGTAACACTCTGTGTGGAGACATCAAGTCACTGAAGATTGCCACACTAGCAATGACCGGTCACATTGTTGATGCATACCTACAAGCCCCATTTGCTATTACCGCTTCCCCCTCCCTCTCCTAAAGCTAATTGTTCAAGGGGTCACGACCCAACCGGGAGGGTGTACACATGATTTTTTTTCGGACCCTTCTATTCTTCACTATCTCTCCTTCTCTACCCTATCTTAGATATACTTTTACCTTGTTTGTTCCTTTTAGCTACCTTGTTTTTTTTTGTTGAAATTCCATTACCGTATCTCTTCCCTTATCATGACAACTCTCCTCATATTTTTTTAGTTGACCTTTTTTTGTCTCTGTTTATTTTATTTAATATTTCTACTATAAATTTATTTCATTGTATTTACTACTTCCTCTCTGAATTGATTTGCTCTCTTTTATATTATTATTTACTTTGCTTTTGGTTTGCGCTGTATAATTTCTTGGATCTACTCTCGTCAAATATCCAGGCGGCCAAAATGAGGAAAAAAAATGTGAAAAAAACATAATAATAACAGAAGTATCTATATTTATATTGTACAGTTCGTAGGACGAGAACCGAGGCCCTTGACGCCGCGGCTGGTTTCGGTCTCCTGGGCAGCAATTGGTTGTGGTGTGTGGGCCGCACTGAAAAATAATGTACAGCTTGTGGGATGCACTCCAAGGCCCGCGCGCGGCAACCGGTTTTGGCCCCTCCGGGCCACTTCCGGTGGCGGTGTGTGGGCCGCATTGTGAATATTTTTTAGCGTGACCGCTCTGACCCACATGTCCTCGCATGTGGCTTTGCCGAAAGATCGGATGGTGCTGTCTGTCTGGTGGCTGAGGGGACAAGGGTGCGGAGCCAGTTCACCCCCTATCCAACACTCCACTTTGGCTTCACAACTTTTATTGAGACTGTAGCCTCTCCGCGGGCGACGAGAGGTAGGATAATCCTGTCATGAACTTGACTAGAAGCCCAAGCCTAAGAGACCAGTCTAGGTAGCCTCTCAGGGCGCTGAGCCCTACTATTGATGACTGACTCTTGGTCGTATCGCTAAATGACAGCGCCTCGTGGTAGGTTAGAGTTTTCTGGCTGCATTACCAGCCTTTCTGGGGCAGGGCATGTCGGAAGGCTGAATAATTGTCGAATTGCAGCTATGGAAAGGGAAAATTTGATTAAAGACTCTGCGCTACCATCAATACTCGGTGGCACCCACAAACATGACTCTCTCCCTCCCAGGCTGCTGGGGGAGAGACACAGATCAGCAGCCCCCTCATCTGTTCTTGATGAGGTAGACCTAGAGAACAGAATTCAAAACAAATCTGAAAGCGTGGTGACCGCAACTCCTGGACGAAAGCCCGGGAGAAGCCGCCTACGACTCCATGAACGATATGCTGAAAATCAGAAAGTACTTGAAGCCTCTTGCAGAATAAATACTATTGGTAAACAAAAGGTTTTTCATAGCCAAGACAGTCTCGGAGAGAACCTGGCTGAAACGAACACAATACAAGCTAGTCGACAACTTGGCGCTGCGCTGACGGGTCCACCAAAGCGCATCACGGAGATAAAGAATGCTTCCTGTTAGTGAAGGTAAGAGACGAGAAACAAATCAAGAAGATCCTCAATATGAAAATACTGAATAATATCCCTGTGACAGTTTATGAGCACCCCACTCTCAACACAGTCCAAGGAACCATTTATTATAAAAACAGACAAAACCACTCCGATGCGGACATCCTAGCCGAACTTACGGATCAACAGGTCACCAGGAAACAAAGGGTGAAACAATGACGAAGCGGAGTTGAGGAATACACTGGTGTCTTCATTCTTGTCTTTGAGCTTTATTCTTTGCCTCCTGATGCCTCCTGATGTTCACGTTGGCTGGAAACAGTGTTCAGTCCGAGAATACATCCCTGATCCAAGATGCTGCTACAACTGCCAAAAGTTTGGTCATGGAAGTGATGCCTGCCGATTGAGGAACAGAACAGGTACGCGCTCTCGCTGCGGTGGGGACGCACATGGTCACAATCGTGATCGACCTGCTAAATGCACCAATTGTTCAGAGGACCATCCTTCGCCATCACTCGAATGCTTTCACTACAGACTCGAAAAAAAAATATTCGTGTTCAAGTTAAAGAACGCCTTTCCTACCCCGAAGCCAAGAAACATGTAACCGCTAAAATCATCCGCCTGCTTGCTATGTTTGCTGCAGTGACAGCGGAGATACCTATAACCAGGGTTCCTCCTAACCTACAACACGATGCCTTTTCCCCTTCTCGTGATCGGATGAGCCCGCGATGACGGTCCTTCACGCTGTCGGGCAACTCGGAAATTTTATCGGAGATACCTTCCCTCACTCCCACCTCGCTCTTTCCCTCACTTGCTGATCGACGCGCAATGCGAGTCCCAGACCTCAATCTGGACGACTATCTGCCTTCACTGGAAGCAGCACCACATGAAGAAAAGCTGCCACCTCAGCGCGCCCCTCGACAGCCACACAATAAAAGCCCGTGATCTGTCACCAACGACCCAACCCGCCTCACATCAAGCCCAGCCATGATTCCCCTAGGTAGCCGCGCAGGCTAGCTAGGTTACTTGTCAACCCAAATGTTTCTCTAGTGCCTTCATTAGGGCACCAAATGCCCCTCCGTCTCTACCGTGCTCAGCCACTCCAGACTGTAATCCTAAGAAGAATGCGGCAAACATATTATTGAGTGATTGCTACCCTACCACATCATCGTACCAAACTGGAGAAACTCGCTTGCTGCTGACCAGCGCTAAGCGTACTAGCTCTGACCTGAACGATGATGATCCAAACGCAAATGACCCTTCGTTGACTCGTAGCCACTAGAGAAGCTCCAGCAATGCCCGTCGAACGGGGCCGACAGCCCGTGAGTGACATAGTGTACCTAAGCAAAATTGAATAAGACTTTATCAAATCAAGCCTAGACCTTGACTTTTTCTAACCTAAACCACAATGTCTGACACCCTCGTCCTTCAATGGAACATCAGAGGATATCCTGGGGCTGTACAAACCATCTTTTCTCAGTGGGTATAGAGCCCACTTCACCTCGCCCACTGCCGATGCTCGACCGGGCACTGGCCTGGCTACAATAGTAAATCAAGCAATCACATGCACTTCAATCCCTCTACAAA
>SDVV010023489.1:0-12750 GCA_016164225.1 Gammarus roeselii | reverse complement strand
TGTCAAAGTTGGGAGCTAACTATCGTTCCTCGAAAGTTCAATTTGAATTCGTCACTGCTCATCTCTAGGGGCCGCCGGTTCGGATTACATGGAGCAAAATATTATTTATAATAGTATCATCTGTGCACGTACAGAAAATGTCTTTTCTGACAAAATAATTCCGACTACATAGCGTTGGGAAAACAAGACACGCGGGGTTGAGAAATAAGAAATACTTGGGGTCGATAATTAACGAAATACATGGGTATGGAAAATAACAAGTACATGTGGGGCAAATCATGCATGCATCATGTGGTTAGAGTCCCAATAACATAACATGGGGTTGGGACATCAAAATTTGCGAACATTTTGTAATGAGTTGTCAACATTATTGTACGATGACAAACATGTGGATGGAAAACATAAGTTATACAGAAAATATGAATACAATATAGGATTGGGAAATTGAAAAGCACTAACATATTGTAGAGATGGGTCTAAGCCATTGTATTAATAATGAATGGGTGAATAGGCGAAATATGTTATACAAAAAAAGTTTTACCTAAAATACACACCAAAGAACTGAATATACAATATACACACTTCAAGACCGCTAGGAAATGATTTAATGATTGACAATCAGAAATAATACAATGCTGGAATACACAAGGTGGATGAATATACTTCTGTTATAGAAGACAAACCAAAATGTTAGCTTATGAGGCAATGATTGTATCATCAAAAATGGTACGGTAATTGTTAGATATAATTCAACGAATTATATTAAAATCGAGTAAATCTTTGTCAAGTTAGAAGCTGCCTATCGTTCCTCGAAAAAACTGAGTTTGTATTTTAAGTATACTAAAACGACTAGAACATTTAGAACATAGAAATTGACAAAACGCTATTTAACACTCATGGTAATTGGCAGAGACAATTTTGATCGGCAGTGGTGGTAGCTCGAGAACATAAATGCATTTTCTGGTTACTGGTAGTATGCATTAGGCTTGTGTTTGTGGGCAAAGTTACCGTTTTGAATTGATCGGTCAACAGATGTTCACTAGGCCTATTCATGGTCAAGTGATCGAAAACGCTCTACGGGCAGTTTCTGTTTTCCTGTGTTCAACGTGTAGAGTATCATTATTTCATGTGAATCGATTGTTCTTTTCACCGCGAGAATATATGTGCCTCTGGCTGCCGGGTGAATGTTTTTCTAGAAGATCTTTATGAATTCTGATCGACTCATGGAGTGCCAGTTTGTTGTCGATATTGAGCCACAGTAATTTTTTGAGGAGAGGACTTACGTGGGCTCGTTTTCTGTGGTTACCATCACATGTTATTCTTGCTGCAAATTTTTTACAATGTTGTACTTTCTCTCATTGAGTTTTGGTTCATTTCCCAAATTGAACGACTGTGATTAATGTGAGAAAATACTAAAGCGTGGGCAATCAGTAATCTTGTTTTCGTGAAAGCAATATCTGAACATCATCGGAGTAAATTACCATTTATGCTTGACTTTTTGGTAATTTACAGTTTATGTCATTTACAAATATCAGGAACAGCAAAGGGCCAAGTATCGAACCTTGAGGGACCCACAGGCAACTGTGGCCGAATTTGACGTAGTTGCGTTATCGAGTTTAAATGATTGTTCTCGATTCATCAGATAATTTTCTAACCTTGTAGGGTCTATTCCGATGCTGAGCTTGCCAGAAAGAATTGTATGGCTTACACTGTCGAATGCTTGCGTTAAGTCTAGCAATACCAGCAAAGATATCCCTCTCATCAAAGTTTTGGTACAGATCTTCAGTGATGCTCATAAGTGCGTTTTCTGTTGACAATTTTTGGCGATAATCATACTGGCAAACATTGAACAGCTTGTTTGATTCAAGGTAATCAATCAATTGGATAGATATTACCTTTTCCTTGAATCTTGCATAGGACAGGCAGAAGATTGATCGGTCTAAAGTTAGATGGTTCATTCATGTCCCCAGATTTATGAATTGCTTCTATGATTGCATGCATCCAGATGTCTGGAAAAGTTTCACTTGCTATGAAGGTATAAATAACTGTGCTGACATGAGGCAAAGTAACTATAAGGCTGTTTTTCGGATATTGTAAGACTAAACCATCTATTCACGTAGAATTTGTGTTCCTCAAGGCAATTACAGCTCGTTTTACTTCGTGTTGCGATACTTGCTTTGGTTTCCATTAGACGTTTGCTTCTTGGTCGCTGTCTCCATCAAAAGCTTTCGCACTCCATGTATCTGTTGCGCCGCTCTGTAATCCTTGATAAGCTTCCTGGGTTACCTCTTCAAAAACCTGTTCCCCAACTCCAGCGCAGTAGTTGTTAAACTTCTCTGAAGTTGCTTGAGTATTCGGATAAGTAGGTGAGGTGATTTTTTTTTGTAGGGAACAATTTTTTACAGTACATTTCACGTTTCTTTTTGATTGTTTTTGCACTGTTCTAGCTCATCATGATGGTATTTCATTTTTGCCTTCCTGACTTCTCGTTTGACTCTTCTATTTTGAATTCGAAATAATTCTAACCATGTGATGCTTCGTTCCGCTCTGCGTTTGAGATATTTTTTAAGTGCAACTTCGTTTAGCAGTTTTTCTGTAATCCATTTAACCGGCATGTTTTACATTGTTTTAGTTTTCGTTCGGCGCCACAGCGTTTAGACATGAGAGAAGATAGTCTGTGAGTAATTGAGCTTGCTTTGTGACGTTATTTGTGCTATGTATCGGTTTTATCGTCTCGAAGTTTGCCACTAGTTATGCTCTGATTTTATCTGCAGTGTCATTTCTTTTTGTACGACAGGTTATTTTGTATTCGTGTTTCTTCCCTTTTTTGATGTTAATGGTGCAGTTTATTTCATGGTGATCCGAGGAAGAATTGGGCTCTACGTCTGTGGTAACAATGGAAGACGGATTGTTGATTATGAGCATATACAATACAGTTTGGGATTTGGGTGTAATTCTTGTTGCACTTTTTATGAGTTGATGCAGCCCGTGTCTGTCTAAAATCAGCATCATATTGTTGGATTTCTTTTTCAATTGATCATCATTGAAATCTCCTAAAATATACAGCGTTTTTCCTAAGCGGATAGCTTCACGAAATCTATCTTCAATGTATTGAAAAGACTGTACACTTGCTTTGAGTGTTCTGTAAAGAGAACCAAATACATACGATCTGTTTTTTCATACATTGATGTTCACACAAAGGTCATCAGCTTCATTGCTGTCGCTAGGCATTACTTGAGAAGAGGTATATTCTACTCGCACATAAATCACGGTTCCATCTCCTTTCCTTTCTCTATATTTTCTATAAACATTGAAGTCGTCAATCTCGATAAAGGTAGTGTTAATGTCAGATTCCAGCCAGGTTTCAGTCAGACATAGAATGTCAGTTGAGTCCTCCTTCATCATCAATTTGATGCGATCCATCTTTGTTCCTACACTTCTAACGTTTATATGTTAAATCATGATATTATTTAGGTTCTGATGGGTATTTGCAGACATGGTTGCTGAGGGGTGATTGATGCTCCCAGCTTGAACAGTTTGTGCCTCTAGTCCTTTATTTTTTACTTACAGGACAGTTAGTGTCACTTTGCGATGATTGCAAAGGCATCTTTTCATCGAATATGGATGTATCAGTGCCGTATTGCATAGCAGAATACCTATTGGAACACTGCTCATTTGTTTTACATGCTTGTTTCGCATCACAGCAATATTTTTTACGAAATGTGGCTTCAGAGGGTGGGTTGGTGCAAGACTACTATAGTGGTCCACTTTCTTGGTTACAAATATTGAGTATTGAGCAGCTTCATCACTCGTAAGGTTGTGCGGATTAATTACAGTTTTCGTTACGATGTATCGGTTTGTTTCATAAAAAATTGTGATTTGTATTTTGAGTGCGTTGCTGAGAATTGTGGGGACTAGATCGCCAAAACTGATAATGTACTCTTTGTTTACAAAATACTTTTCTATCCCGGAGAGGAACCTACCATCTTTTTATACTCAGTGAAGGCTTCATTTTCTCCTATGTAATTGAAGGATTCCTCCATTGCTTTTGTTTTTATCACCTCTAAGAGGTTTTCATCGTTGAATCCTGTTTGTTTTACTAAAGATCCTCTCACCGCGTGAATCATGCAATGTCCGTCTGCCGATGTTGATTGTATGTTTACTCTTAAATCATTGAGAATGGTGTCGATGTTGGTGTTCTTTGGGAATTGTTGCAAGTTTCCGTCCCCTGTTTTGGCATTCTATCATCCGCTTTTTGTTTCTTGTGTGAGCAACACCACCCTCATTTAGATTTTTAATATGCTCTTCAGCAACAATCTTACTGACGTTATCTTAGAATCTGGTTGCTTATTTTCGAGTGGCATTGTTTGTATATTTAGGATATCCTCGTTTTCGGTTCGGTTCTTTAATGTTGAGGGTAGGTTGGAGCAGGGGAGACCGAACAGAACCAAGGGAAATAAATTTAGATCGGTGATTGAAGAGAGCATGGCTGAGGATAGTGGAAATGTGCTAGAGGAAAGAATGGGTGGAGGGGGTAATAAATGGAAGAGATTAGTGGGATAGGTAGATCTGGAGTTTGGGCTGAGGTTAGAGAATGGTAGCGAAAGTGGGAGCTAGGGGAAATATCGGGTGAAGGGGGGGTAATGTATGGGAGGGGTTGACGGGAATGGTAATGTTGGAGTTTGGTTGAGAGTAGGGAATAGTAACGAAAGTAAGAGCTCGAGGAAAGAATGAGTGGAGGAGGGTAATACATGAGAGGGATTAGCGGAATAGGTAGAGTCGGAGTTTGTGCTGAGGTAAGGGAATAATAGCGAAAAGGGAGGATTGGGTCTGTGCTGCAAGCATAGTTAAAGGAATTCGTGTGAGCAGTGTAGAGTGGAGGAGGAGGGTAGGAGAAAAAATGACGAGACGCTGGAAGGACGCTATTGCTGCGACCGTGTTGAAAAGACGTTGCATGGGAGCTAATTGTGTTAGGATGATAAGGAGTCACTGATTGGTGATTTTTAGTTTCAATTTTAGTTTAGGGTTGACAAGAGGGCGCTAGGATGTGAGTTGTCTACGAGTAGACGTCCTTTGCTGACGTGTGATGGGGTGATGATACGAGATGATGGCTATATGATGGAGGGAAGTAGACGAAGGGAGGAGACATTGTTATAGTATATGGATGGCAATACCTCAACCCCCTGAGGAACGTAACGTGCTATCGTGCTGAAAAACTTGATAAATCTACTATTGACTAGGTTAGTATTCTCTGAATGAAATGATCGTTCGTCGGGGGCTTCAGGGAATTCGTCGCTTACTTTGCCTGTTGGGATAACTTTGAGCCTCAAAGAGTGTCAACGACTCATGAAAAGGCACCTCTGTTCCATTGTTTTCAGATTGAGGACTTCGGCCATGTACTTCTTAGCATTTTGGTTTTTCGTTAAAATTGCTGTGGTTATTTTGACTATTACTTCATTTTCGACGTAGTCCGTGAGCACAATAAAGTAATTTTTGAATGGATTTGCACACACAATGATTTTAGACAGAGCACCATAGTCGATAATATTCATCTTTTCAAAAGTTCATCTATCTGAGAGGTCGGACGTTAGTACCGTTTTCATGAGGATATCACCAATGAGTATTGTCATAGAAGTCTCGGTATTTTCTGTTGAACCGATGCTGGTGCCTGATGCTTCAGAAGTGAGCCGGCTTTGATGCGGCGGATTTCTTGTTGAGGTGACGATAAAAGGCTCTGTATCGGAGGAATAAATTGGAGTTATGGACTCAGTTTCAGAGGTACAAGAGGTGGGAGATGGAGAGCTCAGCAACGTTGGGTGAGTATCTGTCACGGAAAGAGCAACCCTGTGGGAGAGGGTAGGCTTCTCCTTTTCGCGTTTTGGGGCACATGCGCTGGCCACCGGAGTGTGTGAGCAATGCGTCAGCTCTATGTTTATAGGCTTGCTGGTTCTGGTGCATTTTTGGCTTCTGCATGATATGCAGTCGCTGTTATTCTTGGCACATGCGCATTTCTCGCATGTTCCACTATAACCCATGCAGCAGAATTTGCTTTTGTTGGCAGTGTGGCTGTGGGGTGACAAGTCTTTAATTCAAGGTTAAATCTCAGTTAAGTGGACTACTTAGAGGGTTTGTTGCTTCTGTTGGCAGTGTGGCTGTGGGGTAACAAGTCTTTAATTCAAGGTTAAATCTCAGTTAAGTGGACTACTTAGAGGGTTTGTTGTTGGAGGGGCTTAGAGAGCGTCTTATGAGCTTGTCATTTTAGGGCTCCGCGTTAAGAGGAGGACCCGTTACCTTATATTGTGCAGGATCGTGTTAGGTTATTGCCTATCGTTCAAACACATATAAGTCTTTGTTCAATCGTTCAAAATAATTCCAAATCTTTGTTCAATCTATTTTATCGCTTTATTCCTACATGCTTTTATTACTTATATTTTCTTATTAAAAACCCTCTGTAATAAGAAAAAACAATAAATTCAGGAAGAGACAATGACAAATAATAAGCTAGTAACTTTAACAAATGCTGACTAAGCCTATGCAAAGATGATTGATATAAACCTAATCGGAAGATGCAGGTACAAGATATTATTCTATTGGTAGAAGGAAATTGCACTAATGAATTAGGTTTTATTATAACAATTTTTTTAAATTATCCAAAACTTTGTTAATAAATAGAAATAATTTTTGAATTGTCATTCACGGTACCATATGTTTCTCAGAGCCTCCCATTTGCGCCGGTTGATGAGACATAGGCAGAAACGATATAAAAATCTTTAATAGTGTATGAAGAACCTGATGGTAAATTTGCGGTCCATTAGGTCGACAAGCTTATACTGCGGTTCATTTACTTGTGGAACCGGAAAGAGTCCTAAGCTTAACACGGTAGGAGAAGCAGTAGAAAAGAGGGCGGGGGTAGAGAGCAGCATCAGCTACTCATGACCATGGGATGGTGAGAGGCGTGCACTTGTGTACAAATTTGTCGGAGCCGCACACAACTCCGATGTTTCAGATAAGGTATGACCTAAAACGGCTGCTGAAGTGTAGATAATTTCCACAAATAATCTTGAAGTAACAGGGAAAGAGATGGGCTACCTCGGTTTGGACGGTTGTCGGGAAAAAATGGAAAAAGTAAATTATCCTATACCTATGGAAATTTACCACAAAATAATCTTGAGCTGAACGAATATGTGTCGTGTGAAGAGGAATCTGCTAAAGTTGAAGGAAACCGAATTATCAAATGGGGTAGTGAAAGGGTGTCCAATATAAGAAGTGTAAAATTGCATAATAAAATCAAATGTATTTCTGACTTTGTTTCAAAATTATTGGTAAAGAAACATGAGGAGAGAGAATCATGTCTCAAATTTTGGAGTGCTAGGAGAATTATGTATGTTTCGAATATCTGCGGGAATGTAATGAATGGTAATGTGGGCAATAGCAAGAAGAACCCTGAAACGATTCGATGTCATAAACATGTAACAGTTATTGAAAAATTAACGTCCATAAAAAGCTCGCTGAAGACTAAAATAAAGTTTTTATTGCAAGGATAGGATTGCAAGTATTGCATTCACTTTTCCTCTAGGTGGCTGTTTATCAAAAATGTGTACTAAGATCAGAGAAAAAAAACACCCAAATGATAAATCCTACACCGATATGACGAGTCGAGAGCTTCAGGTGAGGAATAAATACACCTCATTGATATAGAACCCACAGAGTGTCACTGATACCAAGGATCAAGATAACACAAGAGAGGGAAGTCGAAGTCAATACGTGTTTCATACAGTTGCTCGTGTCGATTTTCGGTGTGAATAGTTATATTTTCGTATAAATGATGTCCCGTGTATATATAAATTTAAATGTGTCAAAATCTATTAACAATAAATAATATATCTAACAAATATTTGTTTGCAATATCCTAAATTCAACCCGAATGATTAGCATTGAAAGGCACTAAAACGCCTCTTGCCTAACGTTGAATATGTGATGGATATTAAGCTAATTAAAGTTGCACACATCCAACTTAGCTATCGTTGATATATACTTCCTCAGGTCCAAACACAAGCTAGAAGGATTAAACAGTCACATAAAATGAACTGAAAGCAATCAGGTTTGAGAAGAAAAAGTTCCTATTTAAATGAGTCATTCAATAACAATATATCATGCCCTCCTACCGTTCGAAATATTTCAAAACAATCATATATAGCGTTGACAAAATCTAATAACGTACATCTATATAATCCCTACGTAAGCAATCGTAAATGAAAGCAACCAGATAACGTAAGGAAACCGAACGTTACCGTATGGGAACCCGTAAAAACTATTCTCCAAGAGAACCATATATCTCGAGATAAAATCTTTGTGTGATATTCGACAGATGCAGATCATTCGGACCACCCCCTCTCAACTCCCGGGTGGTCTCTATAAAAAAATTGCTCCTTGTTGTCCCAATGCTACTGACCCCCTCCCCTTTCCTCCTACCCTACCCTGTCCCAAACCCGTCCCGGGCGGTCTCTATGTACCATCAGGAATTAACCTGACCACATGAGCAATTGTCTCAACCTACAACTATAATGTCCGAGATATACAGCGACTAAGTCGGTCAACCTAAGAAATAATATACTTACTAACCATCACATTGATCGTATCACAAAAAATTGCTCATTGGTGTCCCCATGCGTCTGACCCCCTCCCCTTTCCTCTTCCCCTACCCTCTTCCCCACCCGCCCCTGGCGGTCTCTATGTACCAACATAAATTAACTTGACCACGAGAGTAATTGTCTTAACATACAACTCTAATGTCCGAGATATACAGCGACTAAGTCAGACACACTAAGAAATAATATACTTCCTAACTATTACATTGGCCGAATCACAAAAAATGGCTCCTTGTAGCCCCTATGCGTCTGACCCCCTCCCCTTCCCTCCTCCCCTACTCTCTTCCCCACCCGTCCCGAGCGGTCTCTATGTACCGACAGTAATTAAATTAACCACAGGAGTAGTTGTCTTAATATACAACTATAATGTCCGAGATATACAGCGACTAAGTCAGACACACTAAGAAATAATACACTTCCTAACCATTACATTGACCGAATCCAAAAATTTGCGTCCTGGGGTAAAGGGCTTGCAAAAATCCGTAGACACCCTAAAAATTTGCTTCCTGGTGCCCTATATCCAGGAGCGCAACCAACTTTTGTCGAGGGTGGGGTACTCGTGGGACCCCCAAAAACCTTGCTCCTTGGTGCTATATACTCTACTACCAGGTGGCATCCACGAATTCTTAGCTTGTTCGTTGTTGAGCTGAGCGGAAAATGCACCTCGAACAGTTTAATTAATATGCTCTGGAACTGCGTGAAAGCATCGTTTGAGTTTACTGAGGATAGTATCTCATCAAAGTCGTAAGCTCCCAGTGCCTCTTTAAAGCTTTGAATGTTACGGTCGCTATATTTTCGATAAGTAATTATAATCGGATTACGGGTTTCGTGAGAATTCGATTTTTATAATGAAAATTGGGTAATGGTCGGGGACATCGGAAATTATCACAGTTGCAGGTGTTACACTATTAAGATCGTTGGTGAAAATGTTATCTATTAATGTGGCGGATCCAGCACCTGCACGCTTTTGTTTAGTAATTAATGGGTTCCGACCATGCGAAAGGAAATTATTACAATAGTCAGCAACTAAATTCGATCTATGATACTGAAGCAGATTTACGTTGAAATCACCCATAATATACAGTTTATTATGGGCTAAGTCAATGCCACTGATAATTTCATTCATCTCCAGCGAGAAACTTTCTACCGATATTTCAGAGGCTCTACGGTAAACCATACCTATTCTATTACCTTTGTTATAACAATATATATCGACATAACGAGTCTCAATTCCTGGCCTGACGAAAGAGAGTTCAGGTCTCGTTACAACAGTTAGCCTGTTATTTATAAATAAACAATCGTCTCCTTTATAGCTCATATTATTGTTTGTCTACAAATTGTAACCTGATAAATTATAAAAGTCCTGTAATTCATTTGTCAATTTGGTTTCACAGAGCCCTAGCACAGTAGGTGCAAAATGGTCAGTTATATTGATTTGGAGGCTAAAATTTCTCTTTCAAACTTGCAACATTTAATGCCATGCAGGTGAAATTGTTTCTTATGAAATTGTACGGCCAGGGAGCTCATCACCAGGAATTATTTGACACTCCGGAATATTCATTCCCATTTATAAATCTGGATCGATTTCGTGGAGCACATTGTTGAAATTACTTTCAATTTCATGCATAGCACGATCAAAGAAATCAATATTGTTCACTTGTTCTTGCATTTTGAGTTTTAAGCTGCTAATAGAGAAGTTCGGGGGGCTGTTTGTTCATTTACAAATATGGTGTATTTAATTTTTGTTACAATTATATTCTGACTCGAGAAAAATACAATGTTATAGAACACACACCAATTTACAATATTTGATGACATATAATGGAGATTGTCGGCAGAGAGAAAGTTGTTGATGATGTAAAAAGTGGACGAGAGGTTTAAAAATAAATTTGTCCCGCCAGATCTCACACATATCTTGATCTAAACCCGTCAGAAGGTAAGTAAAATTTTACAAAAATGATGGTTGCGGACCTTGTAAATGTAGTTGATACAATATAGATACAGTTACTAAGTCGAATCCTCCAGGTGAAGATGACCGACGGCAAGGCATAACTCACATTCCTTTTATGCTATCACCCTCAAGACACTTAGCTCCTCCGCTCCAAAGGGAAGCCTCCGCAACACGATCTAGGCCATGAGAGCAGTCCGAGGTCAGTGTCAGCAGTAGGGCCGACCGTTCGACTGGTTTACCTCTGCTGCGTCATAGTGACCGAGCCATCCCCCCTCCCTCCCCCTCCGACCCACAACCAAACCGTTTCTCCGCATGATGACAATAGCGGGAAAGAACATCAGGGCAGCGTCAAAAAATCGTCTCTCTCCTATACACTGCACGCTCTGATGCTACCTCCACACATGTCCCTCCTTCCTAACACCTACTTTCCGATATTCATCCGCCCAAACTTTGACTTACCTCAGGACCTACGCCTACTCACATCCACCTTCATCACACTCGTCACCAATCTAACATCATCCATAATTGCTATGCGCCCGAATCATTCCAGAACACGCTAATCTACTCTAACTTCTCCGCCGTCTCCGTTCTAATTCGAACAGAATCATTATTGATCCTTTCTCTACGAGTCCCCCCATGCATGCTCCGCAAACATTTCATTTCGAAAACATACAGCCTGGCCTCTTTTCCTCTCCCCCCGAGTCTCAGCTCCGTAGAGCACAGTTGAGACAACACCTATATCTTAACTGTGCACGTGTTAGCTGTGTGACTTTACCGGTATTTTATGATGTTACTGGTATTGCGATTTTCAACATCGTCAAATGTGGCCGGTTCTCCGTAACAAAACCCCATGTATCTTGTATCAGGTAGTATCATTGTAATGTACCACTCTACATCTTGCAGCTTAGAATCAATACTAAGCTACAACCTTGTACCATGTCTGGTACAAGGTTGGTGCCCAGAATCATATCATTCCATTATTGAGAAGCAGATGGGAGCAGCTACGAATTAGTTTAGCTTTGCATTCAACCCAAATCCCGCAATAGGAAGTATTCTTGCGCTAACGCTCATCCGACGATACGGGAATCGGACTCTCATTTGTATTATTCCTGTTTTTATTCCGTTTTCGAATCGTCGACATAATTGTCACATCCCACATCTAATTATAGTAATGCATTCCAATCTGCAGTCTACAAGAAATCACAAAGATAGAACTAGAGCTAACGGTTCATTTTCCCACCGGTAACTTCTACAACAGTCCAATAGAATGTGGAATCTGCTACACCTCGTACGCCCCCGAAATAATGGATTGCCAAAGTTCTTCTGTCTCCTCTACCAGTACTTTGCGTAGCAGTCCCTCAAATGGGTTATGCAAGACATTGCGCTGTAAATTTTATCAAGCGGCAGAGGAAACCAAACAACTGAAAGCGAAAATCAGTCACACCTCCGATGGCTTATCCAAAGTAAGGACGGTCTCATCCAATGACTTATCCGTAACAGAGACAGTCAACATGGATACCCGATTGCTAGCTGTTGAATCGAAATTGGAAAACGTGTTGAAACAATTCCACGAATTTAAAGATCTGATAAGAGGCGAATTAGCAGCAGTCAAAGAAACTGTCGATACCGCCCATAATCAAGTGAAAAAACTCCAAGTGCACCTAGACTCCGAATTCTCCAAGAAGCTTTCAGCTCTAGACGCTGAGAAAAACGATCGTATTAAATCGATAGAAAACTCAGTTAAAGGTAGCGAGGCACTGTATACAACTGTAGTTAGTCGGAGGCAGCCACGCTGTGACAATGCAACACACGTTGGACCACAATCTCACCACTTTCGACCCAATACACGTAACCGATTCGATGTATTGCCCAATGAAATGGACTCTCTGAATACAGAGAAAGTTATTGTGATTGGTGATTACAATGTCACCTCCTTCAAATCAAATCAGCGAAAAGGGAGAATTCAACTGAAAATACTCGGCAAAGCTGATTTGAAAATTGACGAGGTCGGAGGCATAATAGCACAGGAAAGGATACATTCATCTAAGCGAATTATAATACAAGTCGGAGGTAAAGACGTGTCGCAGGCGGAATCGACATGGAAAAGGTATGAAACCATGCTAAACAACATCAAACCTTCACACGATATAT
>SDVV010023488.1:0-12750 GCA_016164225.1 Gammarus roeselii | reverse complement strand
CTCCCACAATATGGGTGAATTTCAGGAGTGCTATCAACCCACTTTCACATTATGTGTGTATTTCAGGAGTGCTATCAACCCACTTCCACAATATGGGTGAATTTCAGGAGTGCTATCAGCCCACTTCTACATTATGTGTGTATTCAGGAATGCTATCAACCCACTCCCACAATATGGGTGAATTTCAGGAGGGATATCAACCCACTCCCACAATATGTGTGAATTTCAGGAGTGCTATCAACCCACTCCCACAATATGGGTGAATTTCAGGAGTGCTATCAACCCACTTTCACATTATGTGTGTATTTCAGGAGTGCTATCAACCCACTTCCACAATATGGGTGAATTTCAGGAGTGCTATCAGCCCACTTCTACATTATGTGTGTATTCAGGAATGCTATCAACCCACTCCCACAATATGGGTGAATTTCAGGAGGGATATCAACCCACTCCCACAATATGTGTGAATTTCAGGAGTGCTATCAACCCACTCCCACAATATGGGTGAATTTCAGGAGTGCTATCAACCCACTTTCACATTATGTGTGTATTTCAGGAGTGCTATCAACCCACTCCCACAATATGGGTGAATTTCAGGAGTGCTATCAGCCCACTTCCACAATATGGGTGAATTTCAGGAGTGCTATCAGCCCACTTCCACAATATGAGTGAATTTTAGGAGTGCTATCAACCCACACCCACAATATGGGTGAATTTCAGGAGTGCTATCAACCCACTTCCACAATATGGGTGAATTTCAGAAGTGCTATCAACCCACTCCCACAATATGTGTGAATTTCAGGAGTGCTATCAACCCACTCTCACAATATGGGTGAATTTCAGGAGTGCTATCAACCCATTTCCTCAACTCATTTCCACAATTTCCCACTCCCAACTAACCACAATTTACCATATTTCTATCGTACGAGGAATAATTGCTATTTGTAAAAATTAACCTTAGAATAATAAGGAACAATTTTGAACAATTGTACATATCTTTATAAATCTAAAAATTTTGTCTGACTACCGCAATAAAAGGAACGGGACATTTTAATAATGAGATATCAATTACGTCACATGTGGACAGTGAAATCATCATTGGGAAAACTTCAGTCATCGCCAAGATTCGATCCTGCGTCGCCGGAGAACGAGTCCAGCACTCTACGCACTAGGCCATCCAACACAACAAAAGTTGTGATTCAAGCTTTCGTGTGTATTGTACTGTTTTAGGGTCGACTACCAATTCCTCTGTTTTATCACGTCACATGTTGATGTTTTTTAACTTTCACATAATTGATCGAGCAAGACAAATGCGTGATGTTCCATAACCACGTCATTTTGAAATAAAACTGGTGAGAATAGTGAAAATCACGTCCATATTTTCCTACTTATGGTGTCATTTGATTAAACATAGAGATTGAGCCTTGTATTTGATCCCTGCTGATATTCATGGAGAGAACTGCTGTGGCAAGGGGCAATTATTACCTAACCGCCAGATTACACCCTTCACACCTTGCCACTACGTCGGAAGAACCAATGACTTAGGAGACTCTTCGCGTACAATTTAAAACAATGTCGGATGACGACCCCGTACTTCTGTCAGCTTTGCGACACCGCTTAAGTCAGCTGCTCGGATGACGACCCCGTACCTCTGTCAGCTTTGCGACACCGCTTTAGTCAGCTGCTCGGATGATGACCCCGTACCTCTGTCAGCTTTGCGACACCGCTGTAGTCAGCTGCTCGGATGATGACCCCGTACCTCTGTCAGCTTTGCGACACCGCTGTAGTCAGCTGCTGAAGGGCTTTCAATTTAATCCGCGTAAATTTCGTGCATCGCGGCAGTTACATTCATTTTCCTTCATCAGGAGTGGACATCAGATGTCTCTGAATACAATATCATACTTTGCTACTTCAGTTGCCCTTTCAGCACACTTTGTATGATGACGACAGGGTGTCTGTTTTGTGGGTTTATATACCTAAGACATGTTAAAACCAAAGAAAATTTACATTCATACGTGTAAATTTACATTCAAAAGATGGTGGACTCATGTTTTATTACAAAAAAACTGTTCGGCACTACAACTTGGCTTTGAAATGAGCTTCCACATTGAGGGCACAAAGTTTTGATCTACGTTGGAAGCCCGCGACAGATCGACTGATTTCTTTGGTTTGGCGTTGGGCAGCTTCGTCACACAATCTTATTGTTGATGAAGGTTAGCGACGCCCAAGGATCTTACATTTTAGGTGGTTCAACTACTTCTCGTTCAAGAAATTTATTTGTTGTGAATCAATGTTAGAATCTGATACCCCAGAAACAAAAAGATAAACGTTTTTTTTTTTTTAGTTATTCTAAACTCTTAGCACATGTGGAAATTTATTTTGAGTTGCTAAACACATTTTTATGAGTAGTACACCTGCTGGAGTCCAGTATTCTAGCAATGAGTAGTACACCTGCTGGAGTCCAGTATTCTAGCAAATCGTCAAAAGGAATTGGTATGATCTTCCTATATTTCTTTACCAACAAGTTGATTTGCTGCTAACATTGTTTTGGAAGTCTTGCATCCTTGGGGCTGCCTCATTGAAGTTACATTTTTTTTTGACATTCCCGATCACACGATTCAAGAAATGTGGCTGATATTTACTCGCTTTTCTTAATTTGATGTTAAATCTGGGCACGAATATTCGTTTCAACGCTGCTGGAAAGGAAGTCTTCCTGTATTCGAAGTAATCCAGGCCTTTTATTCACTGGTGAACATTACTGAGAGAGAAGATACGTTGACCAATTTCCAGGCCATAAATATTGTACACCACAAAAATATCGGATAATAGCAAAATGTACATGATACGATAGCACACACAGTGGTTTATAATCGGGCATTTATTTGTTAACTCTCGTTTCAAAATGCAGTAATGTGGCTTTATTAAACCATCCGTAAAAAATATATATTTCATCCATTGTATATCCTTACAGTCTAAAATTGTACGGTGGCGCTCTACATTTCAAGTCCAAGCCCTGGTCAGAACACATTTTACAATATCGAACCATAACCATGGGCTTACCTACGTCATTATCAAGTTTTCACTTGCATCAAACTGATTCAGTTTCTTTTTTGATGACACCAAGATTATCTTAATAGAGACATTTATAGAAAGAATTTTACAGGTCATGATGAAATTGGACTAGCATTTCCAATGATTGTTATCACGTGACAGGATTCTGACAACAAATGATCCATAAATTGAAGGGTGGGAGTGACGGGCGTTCGAAGACTTGAACGCAAACTATATATTCAAGGGCTGTAGCGATATGAATTGACCTGTAGATGGAGTGACAAAACGATTGGTTTTGTCATATGATTCAAAAGACACAACCTATTTTATCAATTATATCTTCGACTCAACCAGCGAATCACTCACACTATTTAGAAAACCCTAAACACGATCAGGGATTCCATTCGAGAAGACGATTTTGATCAGATTTTCTGGATTTATAGTAGTTTTGCCATGAAAGGTTCACTATATTATATCCAGACTGGAATTGCCGTAGCAATCGACGAATAGTATTTTGAGATTCTTGTTTGATGCGTAACGAAAACCCTCTCGTCTCAGGTAAAATTTGACAAGGTAAAATGTTATTATGATTGTTTCTAGGAGCATTTATTTACTAGTTATTGCGGCTGTTTGTTCATTTTAAATGATGTTTAATTCATGCATTGAGCCTCACTATAATTATAACGAAACATTTAATTGCAACAAAACGATTTCACGCTAATAACAAAAAAGTTAAACAAATCCATTTTTCTGTCACAGCAAAACTATTCCATCACTCTGATACATAAATGTATAATAAACCTATGGC
This sequence comes from Gammarus roeselii, assembly GCA_016164225.1. Classification (NCBI taxonomy): domain Eukaryota; kingdom Metazoa; phylum Arthropoda; class Malacostraca; order Amphipoda; family Gammaridae; genus Gammarus; species Gammarus roeselii. Next base: position 8,891 of record SDVV010023488.1, on the reverse strand, counting down.
AGATACTTTTCGAGGGTGCCGTACTCATGTCATTCAGGCTCGGCAAATGTCAGGCCTTGTATTGTGTTCATCTTTCATGAAAACACTCTTTGCAGAGCACACGAGAGCGTACCGACACACGAAAGGGTACCGACACGCGAGAGGGTACCGACACACGAGAGAAACCGACGCACGAGAGGGTACCGACACACGAGAGGGTACCGACGCACGAAAGGGTACCGACGCACGAGAGGGTACCGACACACGAGAGAGTACCGACGCACGAGTGGGTACCGACGCACAAAAGGGTACCGACACACGAGAAGGTACCGACGCACGAGAGGGTACCGACTCACGAGAGGGTACCGACTCACGAGAGGGTACCGAAACACGAGAGGGTACCGACACACGAGAGGGTACCGACGCACGAGAGGGTACCGACGCACGAGAGGGTACCGACACACGAGTGAATACCGACGCACGAGAGGGTACCGACACACGAGAGAGTACCGACGCACGAGAGGGTACCGAGTAAAATTAGACTTGCGGTGTAATTAATGACTAAAAAGGAACAAGGTAAGATACAGGTCGAGAAGTGCCGTAGCAGAAGAGTGTTCGACTGTGTTAGGTACGAAGACGATCTATGGGTATCATGGTGCGCCTTTAGTGCTCGATGTGGGAGGAGCAATATAAATGGTGGTCTGTTGAGAACAGCTGCCAGCTTTGATTAGATCTATGCTTGGTTATATACAGTATTCAATAAAATTGATGTTGATATTTGTCAATGATAAGAAGAAATACGATACCGCTTGTTTATACGAACCATACGGCTACTTTGTACTAAATATTGTTGCTATAAATATGCCATACCAACATGTTCGTGTTCCTTTTGAAGACCATAGAGCCTATGTGGCTCGACGCATAATTTTAAGAATGAACTATGTGTATATTAAATATACATATTAAAATATTCGTGTCACATGTAATTTGTTGAAAAAATCAGTATACGAGAACAATGACAAAAATCATACATATTCTATTCTAGAAACACAATTAAAGATTTCACAACAAAATATTCGAACAGGAAATATCTCGTGCCTGATTTGTGGTGTATGTCAAGTTATAAGCATATTAATGATAAAATTCTTGAGTCAAGTTGACAATACATAGTTCACCATGACCTCTATTCCTTTGAGGGAGGGAAATAGGGAAGAATTCATAGTGAAAATCTAAAGAAATGAATTTTGAAATAGTCAATTTATTGAAAATTTGAAAACCAGCCTCCGATGGGGTAATTATGTCCACGTTTCGTAGTCTTAACAACAAAGCTCTATTCAAACGACGGTGTGGGGCTCTTCAATCAATACTTATTATAAGTAATACTATTTCCTTTTGACCGTCAGGCAGTGGGATTTCAATTCTTAAAATTACCACATGTACATCAATGATCCAATCGATCATTTCAAGTAGCAGAATGAGCATTCCACACTGCCTATGTCGCAAAACGTTCAGCCGTCACACTGACTTCGCATGACAGAGTGCATACTGTGATAACTGGAAACATGTAGCCCTTGGTGAGCTGTTTATGTCAACAAACAGCACCAGAGGTCGTCTGCTTTTGTTTTAGTGTTTGGGACCTTAACAGCTGTTTCCGACAAGTTGTATGTTGCGGCTGTATATTATCAGTTGCTCCATGACAACTGTGTACAGGTCATCACGCTGTGTACAGGTCATCACGATGTGTACAGGTCTTCACACTGTGTACAGGTCTTCACGCTGTGTACAGGTCTTCACGCTGTGTACAGGTCTAAACGCTTTGTACAGGTCTTCCTGCTGTGTACAGGTCTTCCTGCTGTGTACAGGTCTTCACGCTGTGCACAGGTCTCCACGCTGTGTACAGGTCATCACGCTATGTACAGGTCTTCACGCTGTGTATAGGTCTTCACGCTTTGTACAGGTCTTTACTCTGTGTACAGGTCTCCACGCTACGTAAAGGTCATCACGCCATGTTCAGGTCTTCACGCTGTGTATAGGTCTTCACGCTTTGTACAGGTCTTTACTCTGTGTACAGGTCTCCACGCTACGTACAGGTCTTCTAGCTTGGTACAGGTCTCCACGCTGTTTACAGGTCTTCACGCTGTGTACAGGTCTTCAAGCCATTCCTACTGACCTGCATGTCTCTTTTAATTGTAGAGTGGTGCAGAAGCATTCATAACGATATACTTTACCTCTAAAGATACATACAACATCTTACATTTATTTTACTCTAAATGATGCTGATTTGCACAGTACTTTCGACCAAGAGGAGGTTATATCCGAAGTACGGATATTCTTGAATTTATTTTGATCTATTGTTCCAAGATGTTTCCTGGATGGAAACTTTATCTATTCTACGAAGCTTGACCTCATATCTGAAGTACGGGTTTCAACGAAAAATACTTTGTTGTATAAGATACTCTTAAGACATTAGAACAATTGCCACGGAAAATAAATTAGAAAGGGGTCTTCATACCAACGTGTTGAAATCATGCAAAGCTTGTCCCGAAATGTACTGATACGCAGAAATGTACGCGTGCAACATTTATCATATATTTTTACTACCATCTTTTTATGAGCAGTTCGTTCAATATCAGGAGTCTTATCTATAGCTTAATTAAAATGAAAATTGCTCCACATACGTCGGAAGAGTTACACAAAAGTCTATCAGATTAAAACGTCTAATCTGACATTCAAGTGGGATGTATTGGCTCGCAAAAATGTCATTGGAGAGGAGAAACCCATGCGACCAATTGACATGAAGTTCAGCATGCATCGTTGACCGACTCATGAACCTGGGGCTTGATTATTCCCCTCGGGCTGTTCTTTTATCTCATTATGATTGAAGAATCCTAAACTCTGTCAAACACAAAGGTAGATTTGGACATCCCTCTTACCTGTGGGTGTGAAGAGAAGCTCGTCGATGTCGCAATTTTATTCATGGCTATGGTATCTTATTATGAACGTAACATATGAAATCAAAACGATAATATGAATGAAATAACAGAATTCAACTGAATTCTTTCACTTGCACAAAACCTTAGGTTTAAAACGATACTGCAGGATAGAACAAATTTTTCTTGGTTTCTGAGTCAACCCGTTGGATCTAAATCCAGGTGAAGAAACTTCTCGATTGCGTCATTCCCGATGATTGCTTTTCGTAGGAGTCAATTTGGAAGGTTAACTAACGCTGTGACTCGCATCCTAGTGTTAATTAAGAAACAAATTTCACCGCGCACATCATAGCTTCCTTGTATTTGCATGAGAGTCTTGCTACTTCATTGGTGTGGAAACACTCTATTTAGAGCAATATAAACCGCATAACAGCATCACGTTTAAAGACAGAAACCACAGCATTTTTATAACATAATCTGCAGTAAACAACACTGATTTCAGTAAAAGTATTAGTCACAGAACACCTACTTTCTAAATACATTATTCCTACGTATTTTCCCACTATTGGCAGTGTTTGGTGCCAAACAGTACTAGTTAGAGGCCGCGGCACATATTCACCCTATAACTGAACATACGAGCTTAGAATCATGTTAACCGCTATCACCGCGGCCCTCTATCCAAGACCTCTATCCAAGAAAGTATTAACGAACAACAAAATAACATCATGAATCGGGTACAAAAAATAACAAAATATAATGCTACACGGAATCTTAAACAAACCTCCGTTTATTTTACGGGCCACCATCCTCCTCCCCATTCCTTCCCCCCCGGATGGGGGGAGCGGACGGTTTCAACTCCACCTGTGGCGGTATCGTAAGGAGAGCGGACAAAAAAAAGAGAAGAATTGCAGGAGGAGAATAACGAGAATGACCATAGCTGGGGCTAGGGCTCGGACGCCCTACGGTCGGTGTTGTGCTATATAAGAGGGTACACCAGGTAGTAGACTAGTCTTCTGGCTCGAGAGATCTGGTGTTGCGCAAGGTACTGTTCTTGTGGCTTCAGGCACATCCACGCTTATTATTATTAGATTTTGGCCTTCGAAAATAACAGGTTTCGTCGTTCAAGGAGGAAGAAAGGGAAGACTAGTTGTACTTGTGATGATATGATGTTCTATTCGAGTGTTCTATCTGTGTGTTCAATAGGTTTTCCAATATCATTCCGTTGTTGTAAAAGTGCTGAATTCATATTTTTTCTGCCCCGTTATAGTATTTGCTACTGCATTGCTTACCAAATGTGATATGGTGTAGTTAATACGCACCTAGAAAACTTCATTTCAGTCATTGAGATATGTTCTGTTCCAACACGAGTAAGTTTGTGCGGTCGGTTTCAAGACACTTGGGTTAAGTCCCATTCGTTTAAAAATTAAGTAAATACGTGACTTAATCCAAAAAGTAAGCTTCAGTTAATTTATATCTTTCCTAACAAAATCTACTCAATAAATGGGGTTTAACTTCTATAAATGTCATTTCACGTAATGCGATAAGAATAAGTTGATCTACACTAGGCAGATTTGTAACTAAATAACTCGCCGTGAAATTTAAAGCCAAAGGAATAAATTATGTCTGAAATATAATCAAAACAATATTATTTCTATTTCAAATTCATTCACCATGGATACTGATTACAAATATTCGCATGATATTTTCTAACAGCGAAATATTCTGTGAACGACTTTTGCTGCCATCGTCAAATATTCTCCGTTGTGACAGCAAACTTATGTAGGCAACAGTGCATTCATCGTGTTTATGTATATAGAAGAACTGAAACCAGTGAACGCTAGCATCTTTATCGGTTGTTTTCAACTCAGTATCGTCGGAAATAACAATTTGTTAATGCTCATGCAACGGTCATTTCAAAGCTAATATTTGTAATCGAAGGCACCAGACTTTCGACTCAAATAAATCTTAAAAATTCCGATATCATGACTTTTAAATGAGCACGTCTTGCTCACGTTGGTAAAAGGCTGCTGATCACATTTTATTCCATGTTAAATTATAAAAAAACGTTAAAACAATCTGAACGGCTGTTATATGGTTATTCACAATAACAGCAACGCAAAACAGCGATTTCAATTTAAAAGTATATTTTTACGATTTCTTTCAATTCGAACAATCACAGGAGGTCCCCAGTGATCGATCTATGAGAGATTTCTAAGGGGTAGAAGAACTAGGAATGATTCCCATTCCTGTTGGAGACGGATTACTTTAACGAACAACCAACAATAATCAACGACAAAAACAACCGCATAATACTTTACTAATCTCGATTATAAGACGATTATAAGACGTTCGATGTTGATTTACGCAATGGAATACAGTATATTTGTTACTTGACTATGAACGATTAAAAATCATTCATAAATAATTTAGATTTTTTTTTACTCCCTTGTCTTTTAAGTGACAGTTACAGTGACATCTAATGCGTGCGGTTAACTTTATCAATTAACATAACAACTCTTGATATTAACTAATGGAGGGCATGTGCGGACATAGCCCTAGCGTAACGATACGAATGTTGTTGAGTGAACAATGCACCCTGAAAATTAATAAATGAATTAAAATGTGCACTACAGCTGGCCTTTATTGGCCCAGCGTATGCTTTTTTAATGTACCATAGCATATCTTAGAATACCCTTGATATAGGTCAGGAGTGACACCTTTCACTGAGTCTTCCCACCACTGACGGGATGATTCATGGTTAGCTGATTAGAATATGGCTTTAGTTATTGAAAACTGCAATGAGAATTATAATAAAATAATTAGGAAATGTATCTAATTAAAATTAGAAAACTGTCAGGTGCTCTAAGATTGCATTGAGGGCAGACCAAATGTGATCCTTCACAAAATAGGTATTGCTAATCATGGCACCAAAGGAATACCTATGTTTCTAATCGGACTAATCGTGAGAGTGTATTCTCTAGAAAATTGGAAGAGGTTGGAGGCGAAATCAAATTTTCATTGCAAAGGAGTAACTCTGGGCCAACCAATGCCCACAGGCAATCTGACAATGTTTTGCATGAGTAAAGCTACTACGACAGGCGAGGAAGTAATAATTGCTCCATGTAGCGCACGTTAACTACATGCAGTGTGAGCTAGAATACTGTGTTTAGATACTTATTTGACAAATACTTTGCCCAAACTCTTCTACTGAAAACTGGCAGTATTGGAATAATGTAACTAGCCCCGTATCATGCCCCGCACTGACGACAGACAACTGAACACATCGAGTCCACCAAAACAACTTCGGAATAACGGAATCAGGGCGTGACGTCACGTTATTGGCAGTTCGTCAGCCATTGGTGGTCTGCTCCTGCCTTTGCACTTTAAAGGCCAATGGCGAACGACCACTGGCACTGTGTATCACTGTATTATGAAGGATGGCGTTCCCGGTATCTTCGATACCTCAGGGACGAGATTCTGAGCCAAGCAATCATTATATGATATAAAAGAGAACCTAATGTTTTCAAATCACTTCGACGTGTCATCATCTGAAAACAGATACCAAATGTGTTAAAGTTTGTATCATTTACTTTTCAGGTCTAACTGAACTCAAACCGCAACCATGTGCGACGACGACGCTTCTCCCCTTGTTGTGGACAATGGCTCCGGAATGGTCAAGGCCGGCTTCGCCGGTGACGACGCTCCCCGAGCTGTGTTCCCCTCCATCGTCGGCCGCCCCCGTCATCAGGGTGTCATGGTCGGTATGGGTCAGAAGGACGCCTATGTCGGTGATGAGGCTCAGAGCAAGCGAGGTATCCTTACTCTGAAGTACCCCATCGAGCACGGCATCATCACCAACTGGGATGACATGGAGAAGATCTGGCACCACTCTTTCTACAATGAGCTCCGCGTTGCCCCTGAGGAATCCCCTGTCCTCCTGACTGAGGCTCCCCTCAACCCCAAAGCTAACCGCGAGAAGATGACTCAGATCATGTTTGAGACCTTCGCTACTCCCGCAATGTACGTCGCCATCCAGGCTGTGCTCTCACTGTACGCCTCTGGCCGTACCACCGGTATCGTTCTGGACTCCGGTGATGGTGTTTCCCACACCGTCCCCATCTATGAAGGTTATGCTCTTCCCCACGCCATCCTCCGTCTGGACTTGGCTGGTCGTGATCTTACCGCCTACCTCATGAAGATCATGACTGAGCGTGGCTACTCCTTCACCACCACCGCTGAGCGAGAAATCGTTCGCGACATCAAGGAGAAGCTCTGCTACGTCGCTCTCGACTTCGAGGGTGAGATGAACACCGCTGCCGCTTCCTCTTCCATTGACAAGTCTTACGAGCTTCCCGACGGTCAGGTCATCACCATCGGCAACGAGCGCTTCCGTGCTCCCGAGTCTCTGTTCCAGCCTTCCTTCCTGGGTATGGAATCCGTCGGCATCCACGAGACCGTGTACAACTCCATCATGAGGTGCGACATTGATATTCGTAAGGATCTCTTCGCCAACAATGTGCTTTCCGGTGGTACCACCATGTACCCTGGTATTGCTGACCGCATGCAGAAGGAAATTACTTGCCTGGCTCCCTCCACCATCAAGATCAAGATCATCGCTCCTCCTGAGCGCAAGTACTCCGTCTGGATTGGTGGCTCCATCCTGGCTTCCCTCTCCACCTTCCAGTCCATGTGGATCACCAAGGAAGAGTACGATGAGTCCGGCCCCGGCATTGTCCACCGCAAGTGCTTCTAAGCAATACATATATCTGATGATATTTTTACCCTTCTATTAAACGTTTTTAACTAAAAACATACACGAGTATTTCATTGCTTTCCCGAAATCACAATTAATTGTAGTCGAAAAAATTTCAAACAATTCCAACTATTTTCAGTTATTGTGTGATTATGAGAAGCGACAGAACGATGTTTGAATTCTTGACTTCATACTTGTAGTATTTTTTCACGCATTCATTCCCTAACAGGGTTGACAAATATTTACTGAAATCTAAGTCTTTGCATGTTTCTAATAATAGCAAAAGATTAGCCTTTCTATTTTAGAACGCCTAACGTGTGTAAGGATTCTTTTCGATTCCATGTCCTGACATTGAAACTCTGAACTGTTTTTCATGTATAACTTCAGTTCATGATAATCTGATTGCTTCATCCTGACATGAATGGGGATTATGGTAATTCATAATCGTAATTTAAAAAAATATCATAACTACTGCTTACATTTGCAACAAAAACGACAAATTCATTGTGTCGACTCCTCCAGCATAGTTGCATTTTACTGTTGTGACTTTAATTTAGCTTAATGCGAATTGGAATTGATATCTGGTACTGGAATTCTTCATGTACGGTATATTGAGCCTCGTACTATTTAATGTATCCAAACGAAGTGCTACAAATGCTCTGTTTAGTATCAAGCAAAAAAGAATTTCCTTTTTAATTAGAGACATTATTATTTTATTTAATTATTTGGATCAATAAAATAAACAATAATTAATTCCATTGAAGTCCATTGGGAACACTTCAAGCAATATAGATCTGTCGTCATGTACTGGCAGCTTTCGAACTGAAACCAGCAAAATATCGGACATCAATGAATGCTGACCCTTCAGAAGCACTGACTCTGCCGGAGCATAACAGCAAATAATGGGCCGTTTCACGCATGACGGAAGAGGCCAATTCACTAATCTTAAACGTCAAACTGATGTAATGGGCACGACAGAAGGGGTCAATCCATTGATGTAGAATGCCAAACTAATGTATCTAGGCATATTCACAAGAAAAAATCCTTAGGATAGAAAAACGTGAGCGGCAATTTTGAAGCCTTCAAATATAATTAATTGTCAATCCCCGTGTTGTACGGCGTATGCCCGCCCCTTTCACATCAGCATTGCCGTACCTCTCCTACAGCATTATTGGACAGTAAAAGGACATATTGGAAAGCCTGTCGTCGAATACCATTCTCAGGATTTA
>SDVV010023486.1:0-12751 GCA_016164225.1 Gammarus roeselii | reverse complement strand
CTGACGACGGTTCCTCGGTGCATTCGGGACCCAGAGTGTAAGTTGAGGGGCTACCGGTCGGACCCTTTAGCACAAAAGGGCTAAGTTGTGTGAGCGTGTGAGGGTGTGAGGTGCGCCTTGCCGTCGGCCACCCCCCTTTCTGGGGGATGCGGCCTAGTGTCTGTATCTGTATATAGAGAGAGATATATCGATATATAGAGATATATCGATATATAGAGATATATAGAGAGAGATATATCGATATATAGAGATATATCGATATATAGAGATATATAGATATATAGGGATTTGATTTGAGCTATATATGGATTTGATTTGGGATTTGAGCCGCAAGATCAGCGGCGGTGAGGTCCGTCCAGGGAACTGATAGTGTCCGCAGGAGCAGCCATCAATAGTGTGGCCTAGCAATGCTGACCGTACACAGCTGCTCCGTAGGTCACTGTGCAGGGTAAAAGGTTTAGTGTATGGCGTTGGTAGGTAGTAAAGTTATTCGGCTTTCCAATTCTGGCGTTGCATTTGTTATTTTGTGTCAATTAAAGCAACAGAAAGTTCTGCTAAATGTCACAATCGCGGAAGATTATCGTGTTATTGAAGCGTTACATTTTTTTTATGATAGAACGTTCTGGGTGAAATAAAATGCTGGATTCTTTGAGATTCCTTCATTGTACTTGGTTTACAAACGGGGATGTAATGGATGAGATCTACACTCAGTGTGGGAAATCTCATGCATGGGAATAGATTAGATAGAAGCAATAATACTTTTTAGAGCGCTGGAACCCATTGGAACAACAGGAATGGAAAGAAGAAAGATGAGGAGCAGTAGAAAGAAAAAGCGCAACTTGTCTGTTAATAGTCAGCCACAAATGGCAAATTTAGGACAGGTATGCAGCGAGTTTAGGGATAGTGTTCAAGAGGGAGAGAGAGCTATGTTAAAAAAAATATAGCTTTTGTCATCTCGATACTCTGGATAAAAAAGCTATTTCTCTTCCACTCGTAAGAGCCATGTTGTGGTTTTGCATTGCGTTTTTGCTTATTATTCGAATGAATCCTGAAGAAAAAATATCACAGAAACGTTTTCACAAGAAAATCTTGATAACATCCGTTGAAGGAATTTTTTGACCGATTTAGACCTTTGTGTCTCTTAACCTTACTCGGGAATCTCGAAACTTTCAAGTTCCTCGACTGTCCTCGAGTTTTTAGGAAAAAGAAACTTTTGGCCGCCTGGCGGCGCGTGGCGTCCTGCGCCTGTCGGTCTCAATGTCTTCCAGGTTGCGACTGGCGCGCTCAGCCGTCTGCCGGCTGAGCCCATGACCACCTCCTTTCCCAAAAAAGCGAGGGTTGGGCTACCCCATCATTCATGAGGGCTAACGAAGTTGCTTTCCGTAAGGAGACGATACTGCATAGTTAGGATAACAGAGGGAGGAGGAGGCCCCATATGGATCTTTCTCATTACAGAGAAATAGCTTTTCATCGAGAGTTTCGAGATAACAAAAGTTATATTCTCTTATACACATTAAAGCCATATGGTTTTGCAGAGAAAATACCATCATGTAGCGCAAGCTGGCCGATGCCAGAAGAGCAATGAAGTTGGATGGATCGGTTGCATCTTAAACTGGGTGTTACCGAAGAAGCGCTTGCCGTGTAAGGGAATAACACATTTGTATAAATGGTGGTAATGACTGTACTGATTAGCGATAACAAGAATTGTCGACAACTGCGATAAGCTGGGTCCTAGCGGCAAACATACATGCGGGCCCTGAACTTGAGGGCCCAAATAATATTTAGGTATGGGTAAATACAATTATGGCGTTGTGGCAACGGAAGTGAACATACTTGCTAGACGCGGCCAAAAACAATAGGCGGGCCGTGAGCATGAGCAACCAAAGAGTAGTTACGTAATCAATACATATTGCCCTCCAGAGAGGGTGGGTGAACCGTCCGGTAGGCAATAAATTCTGAATATATTAGTACCAACAATGTGTACAATAGCTAACTCCTATGGTAACAAAGTTGTACTGCAAGTAGGATAAGGAAATACATAGTTCGTAATCCACCCCCCTTGAAAGGGGATTTCGGCCTAGTGTCTGTAACCTGAAGGCTTTGCATGGAGTGTCACCGCACGCGATGATAAGATAATGAAGTACGTACTCTATGCTACGTAGAGGAGGTGCTGGCCTCAGCGGATGCGGTGTCCGAAACGTATGAGGCGAGAAGGACTATCTACCTGGTTCTCACGGAGACGCAAGGTTGGTTAGGCTTCTCTACTGTGAAGACTTATTTGTGCACGAATACGTGGGGCGACCACCAAAACGCCTTTGATATGATATCTTGAAGCGGGACTCCACGCGTCCAAGCGAGAGACGAGGCATACTTGCGGACATCGTGAGCTTTAGTGAGGCATGCGTTGTTGCCTCATTGATAAGCGAGCAGATGTAGTGCCTCACCGATAACGCCCTGAGAGGCTTGCCGGAAGTAGGATGGATGAACAAAAACTCATTGTGCGATGGACATTGTGTTATGTAGGCTTTGAGTGTGGTCATAGGGCACAAGCCGTGTGCCCGGCCATCCGGCAACAGTGATGCGATAGAGATGAGAGGTGGCGTATGGGCGAGGGTCTGGTTTTGGTAAAGGAACTTGACAGCGGTCAGGATGAGCGCGCATAGAGGGTTCGTGGAGAAATGCAGTCCCGTGCGTGCCATTGCCGCAATTTCAGAGACCCTGTTGCCTGCTGCGAGCGCGACGAGAAACGGATTTTTCTAAAAGAGCGCCAAAACTGACGTCGTCTGAGTATTGAAGCGAGGAGAGGCGAGCATGTTGAGCACCGGCTCGAGCTTCCACTGCGGCACGAAACGTCGTTGTGGCGGATTCTCGTGAAACTGGGCCATAGCCAGTTCATGAAAGATTGCCCCGCAGGTTGTGACGCCAAAGACATGTAAAAGGGGCAAGTGTAGTGCATTCCTGTAGACCAGAACCGAAGGAGGGTTGAGCCGCATCTGCTTGCCGGCGTAGTGCAGGAATGCCAAAAGGGTGGACTGGTTTATGGACTGCGCCTGCGTGACGCGTAGCCACGTTTGGAAACAAGTCCAGACACTTAGGTATTGGCGTTGCGTGGACTGCATGTGCGTGTTAACCAGGGTGTCCGCCAGCGAGCAATAGAATTTGATCGTGAGCACCGTTTTAAAAATTGAATGCAAGATGACGCGGCGGGGGTAAACCAGTGAAATCTGTCGGGCCCTGCTTCTAGAAATTGAATGCGAGATAACGCAAGAAGGGTCGTGATGTTAGAGAGGCCTCCCTGCCTTCGATGCGCTGGGACACGTCGAGGGCGAGCGAGAGTTCGTTGAAAGACGCGACTACCGTGGGCCACCACAGTGCGCTGCGGTGGTCGGGGGATCTACCGTGGGGATCAGGTTGTGTGAAGGGAAGAGGTATATTTTCTTCCACTGATTCCAGTCGCATTGGAGAGAATCAACTAAAGCCGCTCGTGGGTGAGGAAACGGAGCTGCAATTAGTGGGAGCTTGTGGTTCCCCGGATGCGCTAAGAGGTCGATGTGCAGGCCCCGCGCAGGGTAGAGAGGCGATGGAAGCACTGAGGCGTCAGCGCCCATTCCTTTTCTACCGGTTGGAGACGTGAGAGCTGATCGGCCCAAACGTTCTACGAACCGGGAAGGTAGGTCGCGAGGAGAGAGAGGTGGTGGCGCTGGAGGATCTGTTGGAGCTGTGCTATGAACTTCTGCAGCGCTGGGGCTTTGCTCGAGCTCGAGCTCAAGTGGTTCACCATGGCTACTGCTTCGGGGTTGTCGGACATCACGCAGACTGTGGTGTGGTGCCAATGACCTCGTGCGCCCAGCGCGTGTATGATGGCCAGCGATTCCTTCGCCGTAATATGAAGATTGCATTCCCAGGGAGACCAGCGGCCGTAAGACTGCTGGTCGCTGCAGCGTAGGGGCACCCCACGCATCGTCTGATGCATCCGTCCACAGGAGGTGCTCCGGGGGAGGCATTACGAACGAGACGGGGGTATGAAGAAGAGTCCCGTTGCACCAGTGCTGAGCTGCATGGCGGTAGGGATTGTTGAGGCGGCAGGGCTTGCGGGAGCGGTGGAGGGAGCGTGCTGCGATCACCACCTCGTTGAAGAAGTGGCGAGCATGGCGTATGTAAGGTTTAAGGAAATTCATTATGCCGAGGAAACTTTGATGCTGTTGGAGAGAGAGGGTGCCGCAGGAAAGAATCTCTGTGGCCATGTCCCTGCAGTGGTCGATGTGCCGTAAGGCTGGGGCGATGGACCCGGCCGCACCGTTGAATGTTACTCCCAAGAAGTCGATCTGCTGGGTGGGTTCTAGAATAGATTTCTCCATGTGGACGCGGAAGCCTAGTTTGAGGAGAAGGTCGCAGCCCGTCTGGGTGTTGCGCCGGCAGAGAAGTGCTGTCGGTGCCACGAGTAGCCAGTCTTCGATGTAGAAGGCCGCATCTATCCATTGCTAGTGGAGTAAACGAAGGGGCAGCTTCGCGACCGTTGTAAAGATTTTTGGTCCCAGGTTGAGACCGAATGGGAGGGCCAAAAAGAAAAAGTTTGCTTCGCAGTCTTGCAGTTTGAAAGCCAGGAAACTTTGGGACCTGGGATGAATTGGGATGTGCGGAAAGGCGTTCTTGATATCCAACTTGGTGAACCAGAGAGGGGGGTTCAGCACTGCCCGTATGCGCTGCGGGTGGGACGTGCGGAACGTGGATACCGGGATTTATCTGTTGAGGTCGGAGAGATCAATGACCAGGCGATCTCCTCCCGAAGCCTTGGTGACCGCAAAGATGCGAGATACAAAAACCGGCTGTCTGGGAACCGCCTTGACTATGCCTTTGCGCAGAAATTCCGATACGAGGGGTTCTAGAATGTCCTCGCGTTGTCGGTAAGACTGTGTGATCGAGTGGGGAGGGGTCGTGGCGTCCATTTCTAGGAAAAGCCTGTGGCGATAATGCGTTTGATCAAGGGCGTGGCCTTGGTCCAGTGCGCGAGGCGATTCCTGAGGGTTGCCGGCAGAATGTCTGAGTTTGCGGAAGGGAGAGGGGGGGGGGGCGGTCCAGCTGCCTGTGGTTAACTGTGGGCTGCGATCGGGAGGGCGAGGGTCGTTTGTGTGCCGAGGTTCCCCGACTCCCTCCGCGACAACCTCTCTTGGAACGTATTGGGTGGATCCCCGGGCCCCCAAGGCAGGCGGGGGAGGGGGGCTTGAGCTTGTCTGAGGGGCACCGGAGACTGCTGGAACGTAGGGCGCGCTCTGGGCGGTGCGGGTAGGACACGAGAGAAGCTTCGTGCCATTCCGCCTCGGCTATAGAGGGGATGCTATGCAACAGCTTCTCGGTGTTGTGGGGGGTCTCCGTGGAGCAGGGGCGACGAAACCTGATGTGAAAGGGCCCAGAAAAGAGAGAACCTCGCTCCTACTACGGAAGTTGTCTAGCTCTTGGCTAGCCTGTAAGATCGCCCCGTCGGTGAATAGTTGAGGTTCAAATACCGACCTTGCTAGAAGGGCGGTCCGAGCGGATTCCGGAGCAAGCCTGTCAGTGACTGAGGGGTAACTGGCGTGCCATCGGTGAGGACGGGAGTCCGGATGCGCTCCAAGATCCCGTCAGTGATGCGCCGTAGCCACGCAGGTTTTGAGCCACCTGCGTGTGGAGTTGGAAGTCTTTGGTATGTGCATCTATGGCAATGTGATGGACCGGGAAAGCGATCTTATCCTTTATGGCGTCGAAGTGAGCCTTTGGGGAGAGGATCGGAGCAGTCGCGAACTTCATCAGGGACTTGACTACGGGGCAGTGTGCTGTGAGAGCAAAGTACGTGTTTGACCAAGCGTCAAGGTCCTTCGGTGCCGACCCGTTGGGCAGGGTGGTATTGTTGGTGCCAACCCGTTGGGCAGGGTGGTATTGATTTGCTTGAGGAGTTAGGGTAGTGCATATGGGCTACGTTCCAGAACGAACAAACCGTGCTCTCTGATGGTCACCCCCATGATGGGAGGGTTGCTCGACCGCAAAGACACTCTTGAGAAACTCGAGATGGAGCTTCTTCGAATCTGCTGGCGGCAGAAAAGGGGTGGACTTGCGGACGAGTAGCTGAACCGTGGTGCTGGTCAAGTCCACCGGGGAGAAAATGAAGTTAGGGCGTCTTTCACAAACCTTGATCAGATTGTTAGGGGGCTCTGTGGTGTAGACCTCATAGTCGCACCTCATAGTCGCCTACCAAGGGGTGGTGTTTCGTCTGCTGCCGTGCTGTCCTCTTTTGCCTTCCGTTTGTTCCTAGTCTCCGAGTAGCAAGGTGGATTGCGTTGCGAGCCCGGAAGTGTAAGGTGGCGGGAGTCAGGGTGCAAAAAGGATCTAGTGTCCGATGTGACGTTGCCAATGTATCTTTGTCTCATGGACCGATTTCTGTTCATGAAAGCCTCGTAGGCCGCACTGCCTAGGGCCTCTTTCATGGCCGATAGGCAAAAAGCGCACCCTGCTGACCTATACACGTGTCCCACGAAGCAGCTGGAGTGTCTCAGGCAGGTGGTATGGAGATCGTTTTTGGGCAGAGGAGAGGCACATAGGGAGCAGGTGGACCGGGAAGCAGATAGATCTTGTTGTCGAGTGGCTTGGTGGCCCAACAAGGGGAGCGTTTTTGGCATGTTCTAAAATCAGGGAGAGAGAAGTATAAGTCGGAGGTAAAGACTTATATGAGAGTATCGGTATAACACAAAATTTTGCAGAAAGTGCTTGATCCGACCAAAATTTGTGTGATTATGTCAACAAAATTTACGTGTCCACAAATTTGGTGTGTCAACAAATTTGGCATGTCGAACAATTTGGTGTGTCAAACAATTTGGTGTGTCGACAATTCAAATCCACAAATTTATGTTTTGACAGATTACTGTCTTGACAAATTTCTGCCACAACAAATTTCTGCTACGACAAATTTCTGCCATGACAAATTTCTGTCACAACAAATTTCTGTCTCGACAAATTTCTGTCAACAAATTTCTGTCTCAACAAATTTCTGTTCCAACAAATTTCCGTTTCAACAAATTTCTGTTCCGACAAATTTCTGTTCCGACAAATTTCTGTTTTGATGAATTTCTGTCAGTCTCCGAGTATTGACCTGCAAGAAAGGCGGTCCGGGCAGATTCCGGAGCGAGCCTGTCCAGCGTCTGAAACCGAATCTGGTATCTCGATCAGTGATGCGCCGTAGTCTCCACAAATTTCACTGTTGACAAATTTCTGTTTCAACAAATTTCTGTTCTGACAACTTTCCGTTGCAACAGAATTTGGTCTCGACAAATTTCTGTTCAGACAAATTTTGTTTTTTTGACAAATTTCTGTTTCCACAAATTTCTGATTCAACAAATTCATTTCTGTTCTGACAAATTTCCATTTCGACAAATTTTTGTCTTGAGACATTTCAATCTCGACAAATTTATTTATTGACAAATTTGGTGAGTCAACAAATTTGGTGTGTTGACAAATTACGTGTTGTCAGATTTCTGTCTCAACACTTTCTAGCAAGGCAAATTTGTTTCCACAAATTTCTGTTACGACAAATTTGTCACAACAAATTTCTGTTCCAACAAATTTCAGTTAAGACAAATTTAAATCTCGACTAATTTCTGTCTCGACAAATTTATGTGTCGACAAATTTGTGTCGACAAATTTATGTGTCGACAAATTTCTTGAGTTGACATATTTGGTGTGTTGACAAATTTGGTGTGTCAAGTTTGGTCTGTCGACAAATCATGCGTCGTCAGATTTCTGTTCTGACACTTTCTATCTTGACAAATTTCTGTCATGACAAATTTCTGTTTTGACAAATTGTCATGTCGTGGGATGCAGCTCACTGAGAGCAAATTCAGTACGGCAGGGCAATAATTGCCGACCCCATCTGTGGCTCGAGGGGCAGTGGGTCACTAATCCACTGCCCAGATGGGCCGCCAGCGACGAATGAATGATGGGGTAGCCCAGCCCTCACATATATAGGAAAGAAGGGGGTTGGGGATTCAACCAGCAGACGGCCAAAAGGTCGCCAAGAGGCCAAAAGTTTATTTTTCCTAACAACTCGAGGACAGTCGAGGAACTTGAAAGTTTCAAGATTCCCGAGTAAGGTGGTTTAAGACACAAAGATCTAAATTGGTCTAAAACTACGTTCAACGGATGTTATCAAAATTCTCTCGTACAAACGTCTCTGTAATCTTTTCTCTTCAAGATTCTTTTGAATAAAAATCAAAGGCGTAATGCAAAACCATATGGCTCTTACGAGTGGATGAAAATATATGCTTAACATACGGTGCAAATGAAGTAAATGAAAGATAAGTAGGTACAGTCGGGATGGTGGAGTAAAGGAGGGAGATGGGAGGGAAGATCAGGGGTGTTTAAATGGAAGCTGACAGATGCCAAATGGAGATCAGACTTTGAGAAACATCTTTAAATTCGAACTACAACAGCACCATGATTTGAACAGTAACTCACTATTTGAGCACATCTTCAAGGTAGTGCTCTGTAACCGGATAGCACTGGCCGGGCACTGCAACGAAAGAAAAACACCACATTAGGAGTCAAAAAAATAAAATAAGATTGCAGCCCGTGCGGAGGCTGCATAGAACTTCAAGAGTAATATGTACGCACGCCAGTGCGCACAGATGGTATCGTCAAAATTGGTACACGGTCTACAATCAACGGATAAGGTCAACTCCAACATCTACGCGTCACAAGGTTTATAGCCACGCGGTCTAGGTCAGCTACAGAACACCTCCGTAACACACAAATTTCCCAGACACGCGGGTCAAGTCCGTTACAGAAATTAAATTTAGTCCGTGCACACGCCAGCGAGCACAAACTGAAAAACACCTACTCACAAAAACTCAGACACGAATTCCCGCACAAATGCACTTGCATTACTTCAGATGACAAAAATGCGGATCGTGACGAAGAAAGGGCTGGTTCATCGTGGGCTGAAAAACTGCTCAGATTATTGACATCACACTTATTGTTTAAGGGGATACGGTGGGAGTGGGGTGGGGGAGAGGGACCCCTCGGGTCCCAAAAGAGTCCGATGGGTCCCGGATGGTAACTCATGTCTCCGAGCTTCCCGGGTCCCCTTGTCTCAGCTCATCTCGGCTTGTCTCGAATCACTTCGGCAGATCTCGACTCGTCGCACCCACCTCGACTCGCTTCAGCATGCTTCGACTGATCTCGACGCACCTTGATCAGCCTCAGCGCGCCTCTTCCCCTCTGTGCCAGTAATCCGTGGACTGTAATAACTAATTTTTCTACTCGATCATTTCAGGCTGGGAGCGGTGTGAGAGGGAGCAAAGGTTCATCGGTTCACAAACGAGCCGGATGAGTCCCCGAGCTCCTCAGGTGCCCTCGTCTCAGCCCATCTCGACGCGTCTCGAATCATTTTGGCCGGTCTCTACTCGTCGCACCCAACTCGACTCACCTCAACATGTTTCGACTGATCTCAACGCACCTCGACCAGCCTCGAATCGGCTGTCCCCCTCTATGCCAATATTCCGTTGACAGTAAAAGCTAATTGTTCTACTTAAGCATTTCACATACATACATTTTTCTGTGTATAGGTTTTACAGCATGAGGAGGGGGAAGTAGGGATCCCTGAGCGTCCCAAAGGGTCTCAAGTGGTCCCAAAGGGCCTCAAAAGAGTCCAAAGGGGTCCTCCTAAATTCTCCTGGTCTTCCAAGTACCCCAGGTTCCTGAAACCCCCGGGTCTCCCGAGTCCCACGGGTCTCACTTGTAGCCCCCATTCCCCGGGTCACCTAGTGTCAATCAGCCTCGATATATATAATAACCAATGCGAAATTTATCGTCATGAAAAAAGGCACATAAATAATTGAGACCACGAAATAAGAAATATTGAACTACTAAAATAAAGTGGTAATGATTTATAAAATGAATAATCATCTATCCACCCCAAACAGGAAATTCCTATGAAAGTATTGAAGAGAACTTGTAGATTATTTATTATAATGAAAATGTCACCTATGATCATCAACCAAATACTTTCAAATGCTAGGAATGCAGCTATAACTTTCAACATTTGATAAAACTTCTTGCAATAATTATCAAACTTGTTCCCCGCCATCGATTTATAGTTAACATAATAATACGCTAATGTCGTAAAGTCTGTTGGACTGTTCATGTACCCAAGATACACTCCGAGGCCGTCGTACCGATTGCGATGGAACTTTGGTTAAGGGCAACTTCGGCCAGAAAAACGTTCAATTTTTCTGGTCGAAGGTTACACTTTTGTCGAGTTAGTTGGCATTTCCTGTTTGGATTCGTAGCTTGGCCTAAGTCATTCAAACATAAAAGTTTGTTCAAACTAAATGGTAGAGCTTGGTTTGACTAGAATTACTCGCATTGACATTGAGGAGCTCACTCATAGGTGTCCAAATCGGTGTTCAAAACTTAAATTTATTCAAGGAATTCAATGTGATATGAACATTATAACACCAAGCATGACGGGTGGATTTCTCCAAGATTCCCATAATAAATTTCAACCAGAAAAATAATAATGGTGTCGTATCACGAATACAACAGCTGGACGCAGAAGGGCGGTCAGTGAATAATTGAATCAAAGATGCAGGATGGACCAGATGCGATAAAGTACACCAAAACGACTACGCTGAGCTTGGATACGTCAGATTCGAAGCACCATCGTGAGCATGCAGATTCAGAACTTGATGAACTCTTTATGCGTAGGAGAGTAAATTAGCGTAAATTCGGTTTAAAGCATTTTCGTTGGGCCGTGACTCCGTGCGGCCCGGGACCAGCAACAAGATATTTGAATATTGATAACCAATGATTTCAAATGAAGAAGTAAAGTGGTTACCAGTTTTTATAAGTCTTGTAGAGTCTTTTTCTTTAGATCCAAAAATTTTCACTCAGAGTACAAGGATATTATGCTGTTAGCGCGGTAGAAAGCCTCGCCACTTTAATCTTATCTAAGATCCCATCTGGAATTTACAATCCAATTCTGGTTCCCTCCCATTAGAAGGGAAATCAACAAAATAGAACAGCTCATAACACGAGCATTCCTCGCCCTTTAGACACACATCTATGGACCAACAGATGCACACACACTTCACAGTTCTTGCACTGGCTGACCATGGAGTCAATACGCTCTTACAAAGTCACCCTACGGAGGTGGACGCGGAGGAACCGAGGTTAGCTAGGGGGTGACAGAATTCATCTGTCATGACTAATGTGTGGATACCATACGGCCCTCCAGTCATTCCAGCATTAACTGGGGAACGTCCCTTCCGGTCTCTGTCTGCGATGCCGCGGTTCGCCTGATGCGGTCGAGCACGTCAGCAGGCTCAACCGTAATATCACATTGGTGCGTGATCTGTGGGAACCCCCACAAACAGAATTAACTTCCTCAGGAGTGTAGATCTAATGTATGAGCCTGAACCTGCTGAAACATTATCAACATGCGTATGTTGGTAGATACCTGAGCTCTCAGGCTGAGCGCCAGATATAGCTTCTCCACCGTAGGAGGAGCTAAGATTAAGCTACAACAGCAACCACCTCCTCCTTCCCGGTCTCCTCCTTTCTCACTCTCTTTACCTCTTTCCAAAACATCTTTTTGTTCTCCTGAAAATTGCGGCACAACCACACCTGGGATCAGCGTCCGTCTTATCTCTCCTCACCTCCCGTTTCACCTCTCGTTTTATCTCAATAGTAGTCCTACACCACCACCGTCCTCGCTTGCAACCGCTCCTCATAATCTCTTTTTCTGTGCCACGGCCAGTTTACCCTCATCATTCCACCCCTCACAGCCCTTCCTCTTACACCCGCCCATACGGCGCACACCACACATTTTTTTGCACATCTCAACATCTCGTCTCTGACCGTCTCCCATTCTCTTCAACATTGAAAGACTTTGACAATTCAGTTACCTTCAGCAGCAGCTGGTTTAACCTCTGTGGCTCTTTCTCGTATATACTAGCAAAATTCACGATAATCCATGTAGACACAATGCTGTCTGGAGGGATAACTCTGAAAATTGTACAAGTGAACCGAATTCCAAAATAACAGTAGCGGAAGACGATGTTCCTAATACCGGATAAGGCATTATAATCTCGGCCTCCCATGAAGCGACACTAATGGGGAACTGTATCCTTCCTGACAAGAACTGGGCAACACGTGAAGTCCAGGCACGGGGTGGCAGGATGATGCAACTTGTCGATGATAACCACCTGAAACAATACGTAACAGTACCAACCAGAGGGTCTGACATATTGGATCTTGTATTATCGACGGACGATGAATTGATGGATAAGGTAACAATACAGGAGAACATAGATGATCACTGTAGGCTAACTGTAAAATTCTAAATCACTGCGCATCGAACAGTATGGGAACCAGCTAGATATCACTACAATTTCAGATAAGCCATTCGAAGGAGTGCGAGATAAAATTGGAAGAGAAAACTTTAGTCCTCATTTTGTTGAAAGGACCGCAGATGAATGCTTCGTGTTCAGCATAGACAATGTAGTACAAGCAAATACAGATACAGACACTAGGCCGCATCCCCCAGAATGGGGGTTGCCGACGGCAAGGCGCACCTCACACCCCCATACGCTCACACTCACACAACTTAGCCCTTTTGTGCTAAAGGGTCCAGCCGGTAGCCCCTCAACTTACACTCTGGGTCCCGAGTGCAGTCCGAGGAACCGTCGTCAGCAGCAGGGCCCGACAGTTTTCACAGGTTTACCCC
>SDVV010023485.1:0-12751 GCA_016164225.1 Gammarus roeselii | reverse complement strand
ACTGAAGTGTTAGGTTCGATACAAAACTCAACTGAAGCTAGGTTCGATACAAAGCTTAACTGAGGTTAGGTTCGATATAAAACTTGACTGAAGTTAGGTTCGCTATAAAACTGAACTGAAGTTAGGTTCGATATAAAACTCGACTGGATTTTGGTTCGATATAAAACTTAACTTAAGTTAGGTTCGATACAAAACTTAAGTGAAGTTAGTTTCGCTATAGAACTTAACTGAAGTTGGGTTCGATAGAAAACTTAACCGAAGTCAGTTTCGATATATAACTTAACTTAAGTCAGGTTCGATACAAAACTTAACTGAAGTTAAGTTCGATATAAAACTTGACTGAAATTAGGTTCGATATAAAATTTAACTGAAGTTAGGTTCGATTTAAAACTTGACTGATTTAGGTTCGTTATAAAATTGAACTGAAGTTAGGTTCGATAAAAAAACTAACTGAAGTTTGGTTCAATATAAAACTTAGCTGAAGTTAGCCTTGTTATAAAACTGAACTGAATATGAATTCGATACAAAACTTAACTGAAGTTAAGTTCGTTATAAAACTGAACTAAAGTTAGGTTTGATATAAAACCTAACTGAAGTTAGGCTCGAAATGAAACAACTGAAGTTAGTTCGATATGAAACTTTTATAAAGTTAGGTTCGATATAAACTTAACTGAAGTCAGGCTCGATATAAAACTCAACTCAAGTAGGGTTACATTCAAAACTTGACTGAAATTAGGTACGCTATAAAATTTAACTGAAGTTAGGTTCGATAGAAAACTCAACTGAAGCTAGGTTCGATATAAAGCTTAACTGAGGTTAGGTTCGATATGAAACTTGACTAAAGACAACTGAAGTTAGGTTCGATGTAAAAATTAACTGAATTATGTTCGGTATAAAACCTGAGTAAAGTTTGGCTCGATATAAAACTTAACTGAAGTAAGGTTACATATAAAACTTAACTCAAGTTAGGTACGTTATAAAACTTGACTGAAGTTAGGTTCGTTATAAAACTGAACTTAAGTTAGATTTGATATAAAATTTAACTGAAGTTAGGCTCGAATGAAACAACTGAAGTTAGGTTCGATATGAAACTTTTATAAAGTTAGGTTCGATATAAACTTAACTGAAGTCAGGCTCGATATGAAACCTAACTCAAGTAGGGTTACATTTAAAACTTAACTGAAGTTAGGTACGCTATAAAACTTAACTGAAGTTAGGTTCGATAGAAAACTCAACTGAAGCTTGGTTCGATATAAAGCTTAACTGAGGTTAGGTTCGATATAAAACTTGACTGAAGTTAGGTTCGCTATAAAACTGAGCTGAAGTTAGGTTCGATATAAAACTCAACTGAAGTTTGGTTCGATATAAAACTTAACTGAAGTTAGGTTCTTTATAAAACCGAACTGAAGTTTGGTTTGGTATAAAACGTAACTGAAGTTAGGTTCGAAATGAGACAACTGAAGTTATGTTCGATATATAACTTAACGGAAGTTATGTGCGGTATAAAACCTGAGTGAAGTTTGGCTCCATATAAAACTTAACTGAAGTGAGGTTTGATATGAAACTTGAAATGAAGATAACTTCGATACAAAACTAAACTGAAGTTACGTTCGTTATAAAACTGAACTTAAGTTAGGTTCGATATAAAGCTTAACTGAAGTTAGGTTCGAAATGAAACAACTGAAGTTAGGTTCGATATGAAACTTATATAAAGTTAGGTTCGATATAAACTTGACTGAAGTCAGGTTCGATATAAAACCTAACTCAAGTAGGGTTGCATTTAAAACTTAACTCAAGTTAGGTACGTTTTTAAACTTAACTGAAGTTAGGTCCGATACAAAACTTAACTGAAGCTAGGTTTGATATAAAGCTTAACTGAAGTTTGGTTCGATATAAAACTTGACTGAAGTTAGGTTCGCTATAAAACTGAACTGAAGTTAGGTTCGATATGAAACTCATCTGAAGTTAGGTTCGAAATGAGACAACTGAAGTTAGGTTCGATGTAAAACTTAACTGAAGTTATGTTCGATAGAAAACTTAACTGAAATTAGGTTCGATATAAGACTTGACTGAAGTTAGGTTCGTTATATAATTGAACTGAAGTTATGTTCGATATATAACTTAACTGAAGTTATGTTCGGTATTAAAGCTGAATGAAGTTTGGCTCGATATAAAACTTAACTGAAGTAAGGTTACATTTAAAACTTAACTCAAGTTAGGTACGTTATAAAACTTGACTGAAGTTAGGTTCGTTATAAAACTGAACTTAAGTGTTAGGTTCGATACAAAACTCAACTGAAGCTAGGTTCGATACAAAGCTTAACTGAGGTTAGGTTCGATATGAAACTTTTATAAAGTTAGGTTCGCTATAAACTTAACTGAAGTTAGGTTCGATATGAAACCTACTGGATTTTGGTTCGATTTAAAACTTAACTTAAGTTAGGTTTGCTATAAAACTTAAGTGAAGTTAGGTTCGATATAAAACTTAACTGAAGTTTGGTTCGATAGAAAACTTAACCGAAGTCAGTTTCGATATATAACTTAACTTAAGTCAGGTTCGATACAAAACTTAACTGATGTTAAGTTCGATATAAAACTTGACTGAAATTAGGTTCGATATAAAATTTAACTGAAGTTAGGTTCAATTTAAAACTTGACTGATTTAGGTTCGTTATAAAATTGAACTGAAGTTAGGTTCGATAAAAAACTAACTGAAGTTTGGTTCAATATAAAATTTAGCTGAAGTTAGCCTCGTTATAAAACTGAACTGAAGATGAATTCGATACAAGACTTAACTGAAGTTAGGTTCGTTATAAAACTGAACTTAAGTTAGGTTTGATATAAAACTTAACTGAAGTTAGGCTCGAAATGAAACAACTGAAGTTAGTTCAATATGAAACTTTTATAAAGTTAGGTTCGATATAATCTTGAATGAAGTCAGGCTCGATATAAAACTCAACTCAAGTAGGGTTACATTCAAAACTCAACTGAAGTTAGGTACGCTATAAAACTTAACTTAAGTTAGGTTCGATAGAAAACTCAACTGAAGCTAGGTTTGATATAAAGCTTAACCGAGGTTAGGTTCGATATGATACTTGACTGAAGACAACTGAAGTTAGGTTCGATGTAAAACCTATCTGAAGTTATGTTCGGTATAAAACCTGAGTAAAATTTGGCTCGATATAAAACTTAACCGAAGTTAGGTTCGATATAAAACTTAACTCAAGTAGGGTTACATATAAATTTTAACTCAAGTTAGGTACGTTATAAAACTTGACTGGAGTTAGGTTCGTTATAAAACTGAACTTAAGTTAGGTTTGATATAAAACTTAACTGAAGTTAGGCTCGAATGAAGCAACTGAAGTTAGGTTCGATATGAAACTTTTATAAAGTTAGGTTCGATATAAACTTAACTGAAGTCAGGCTCGATATAAAACTTAACACAAGTAGGGTTACATTTAAAACTTAACTGAAGTTAGGTACGCTATAAAACTTAACTGAAGTTAGGTTCGATAGAAAACTCAACTGAAGCTTGGTTCGATATAAAGCTTAACTGAGGTTAGGTTCGATATAAAACTTGACTGAAGTTAGGTTCGCTATAAAACTGAACTGAAGTTAGGTTCGATATAAAACTCAACTGAAGTTTGGTTCGATATAAAACTTAACTGAAGTTAGGTTCTTTATAAAACCGAACTGAAGTTTGGTTTGGTATAAAACGTAACTGAAGTTAGGTTCGAAATGAGACAACTGAAGTTATGTTCGATATATAACTTAACTGAAGTTATGTGCGGTATAAAACCTGAGTGAAGTTTGACTCCATATAAAACTTAACTGAAGTTAGGTTTGATATGAAACTTAAAATGAAGATAACTTCGATACAAAACTAAACTGAAGTTACGTTCGTTATAAAACTGAACTTAAGTTAGGTTCGATATAAAGCTTAACTGAAGTTAGGTTCGAAATGAAACAACTGAAGTTAGGTTCGATATGAAATTTATATAAAGTTAGGTTCGATACAAACATGACTGAAGTCAGGTTCGATATAAAACTAAACTCAAGTAGGGTTGCATTTAAAACTTAACTCAAGTTAGGTACGTTTTTAAACTTAACTGAAGTTAGGTTCGATACAAAACTTACCTGAAGCTAGGTTTGATATAAAGCTTAACTGAAGTTTGGTTCGTTATAAAACTTGACTGAAGTTAGGTTCGCTATAAAACTGAACTGAAGTTAGGTTCGATATGGAACTCAACTGAAGTTAGGTTCGAAATGAGACAACTGAAGTTAGGTTCGATGTAAAACTTAAATGAAGTTATGTTCGGTATAAAACCTGAGTAAAGTTTGGCTCGATATAAAACTTAACTGAAGTTAGGTTCGATATAAAACTTAACTCAAGTAGGGTTACATATAAAACTTGACTCAAGTTAGGTACGTTATAAAACTTGACTGAAGTTAGGTTCGTTATAAAACTGAACTGAAGTTAGGTTCGATATAAAACTCAACTGAAGTTTGTTTCGATATAAAACTGAACTGAAGTTAGGTTCTATATAAAACCGAACTGAAGTTAGGTTCTATATAAAACCGAACTGAAGTTAGGTTTGGTATAAAACGTAACTGAAGTTAGGTTCGAAATGAGACAACTGAAGTTATGTTCGATGTATAACTTAACTGAATTTATGTTCGGTATAAAACCTGAGTGAAGTTTGGCTCGATATAAAACTTAACTGAAGTTAGGTTCGATCCAAAACATGAATGAAGTTAGCTTCGATATAAAACTTAACTGAAGTTAGGTTCGATAGAAAACTTCACTGAAATTAGGTTCGATATAAAACTTGACTGAAGTTAGGTTCGTTATAAAATTGAACTGAAGTTAGGTTCGATAAAAAACCTAACTGAAGTTTGGTTCAATATAAAACTTAGCTGAAGTTAGGTTCGTTATAAAACTGAACTGAAGATAAATTCGATAACAAAACTTAACTGAAGTTAGGCTCGTTATAAAACTGAACTCAAGATAGGTTTGATATGAAACATAAATGAAGTTAGGTTCGAAATGAAACAACTGAAGTTAGGTTCGATGTGAAACTTTTATAAAGTTTGGTTCGATATAAACTTAACTGAAGTCAGGTTCGATATAAAACTTAACTCAAGTAGGGTTACATTTAAAACTCAACTCAAGTTAGGTACGTTTTAAAACTTAACTGTAGTTAGGTTTGATACAAAACTTAACTGAAGCTAGGTTTGATATAAAGATTACTGATGCTTGGTTCGATATAAAACTTGACCGAAGTTAGGTTCGCTATAACACTGAACTGAAGTTAGGTTCGATATGGAACTCAACTGAAGTTAGGTTTGAAATGAGACAACTGAAGTTAGGTTCGATGTATAACTTAACTGAAGTTATGTTCGGTATAAAACCTGAGTAAAGTTTGGCTCGATATAAATCTTAACTGAAGTTAGGTTCGATATAAAACTAAACTCAAGTAGGGTTACATATAAAACTTAACTCAAGTTAGGTACGTTATAAAAACTTGACTGAAGTTAGGTTCGCTAGAAAACTGAACTGAAGTTAGGTTCGATATAAAACTCAACTGAAATTTGTTTCGATATAAAACTTAACTGAAGTTAGGTTCTATATAAAACCGAACTGAAGTTAGGTTCGATATAAAACGTAGCTGAAGTTTGGTTTGAAATGAGACAACTGAAGTTATGTTCGATGTATAACTTAACTGAAGTTATGTTCGGTATAAAACCGGAGTGAAGTTTGGCTCGATACAAAAGTCACTGAAGTTAGGTTCGATCCAAAACTTAAATGAAGTTAGTTTCGATATAAAACTTAACTGAAGTTAGGTTCGATAGAAAACTTAACTGAAATTAGGTTCGTTATAAGACTTGACCGAAGTTAGGTTCGTTATATAATTGAACTGAAGTTAGGTTCGATAAAAAAAACTAATTGAAGTTTGGTTCAATATAAAACTTAGCTGAAGTTAGGTTCGTTATAAAACTGAACTGAAGATAAATTCGATACAAAACTAAACTTAAGTTAGGTTCGTTATAAAACTGAACTTAAGATAGGCTTGATATGAAACATAACTGAAGTTAGGCTCGAAATGAAACAACTGAAGTTAGGTTCGATATGAAACTTTTATAAAGTTAGGTTCGATATAAACTTAACTGAAGTCAGGTTCGATATAAAACTTAACCCAAGTAGGGTTACATCTAGAACCTATCTGAAGTTAGGTACGTTATAAAACCTAACTGAAGTTAGATTCGATACAAAACTCAACTGAAGCTAGGTTCGATATAAAGCTTAACTGAGGTTAGGTTCGATATAAAACTTGACTGAAGTTAGGTTTGCTATAAAACTGAACTGAGGTTAGGTTCGATATAAAACTCAACTGAAGTTTGGTTCGATACAAAACTTAACTGAAGTTAGGTTTCTTATAAAACCGAACTGAAGTTAGGTTTGGTATAAAACGTAACTGAAGGTAGGTTCGAAATGAGACAACTAAAGTTATGTTCGATATATAACTTAACTGAAGTTATGTTCGGTATAAAACCTGAGTGAAGTTTAGCTCGATATGAAACCTAACTGAAGTTAGGTTCGATACAAAGCTTAACTGAGGTTAGGTTCGATATAAAACTTGACTGAAGTTAGGTTCGCTATAAAACTGAACTGACGTTAGGTTCGATATAAAACTCGACTGGATTTTGGTTCGATATAAAACTTAACTTAAGTTAGGTTCGATATAAAACTTAAGTGAAGTTAGCTTCGATATAAAACTTAACTCAAGTTAGGTTCGATAGAAAACTTAACCGAAGTCAGTTTCGATATATTACTTAACTTAAGTCAGGTTCGATAAAAAACTTAACTGAAGTTAAGTTCGATATAAAACTTGACTGAAATTAGGTTCGATATAAAATTTAACTGAAGTTAGGTTCGATTTAAAACTTGACTGATTTAGGTTCGTTTTAAAATTGAACTGAAGTTAGGTTCGATAAAAAACTAACTGAATTTTGATTCAATATAAAACTTAGCTGAAGTTAGCTTCGTTATAAAACTAGACTGAAGATGAATTCGATACAAAACTTAACTGAAGTTAGGTTTGTCATAAAACTGAACTTAAGTTAGGTTTGATATAAAACTTAACTGAAGATAGGCTCGAAATGAAACAACTGAAGTTAGTTCGATATGAAACTTTTATAAAGTTGGGCTCGATATAAACTTAACTGAAGTCAGGTTCGATATAAAACTTAACTCAAGTAGGGTTACATTCAAAGCTTAACTGAAGTTAGGTACGCTATAAAACTTAACTGAAGTTAGGTTCGATAGAAAACTGAACTGAAGTCAGGTTCGATATAAAACTTAACTCAAGTAGGGTTACATTCAAAACTTAACTGACGTTAGGTACGCTATAAAACTTAACTGAAGTTAGGTTCGATAGAAAACTCAACTGAAGCTAGGTTCGATATAAAGCTTAACTGAAGTTAGGTTCGATATGAAACTTGACTGAAGACAACTGAAGTTAGGTTCGATGTAAAACTTAACTGAAGTTAGGTTCGATGTAAAACTTAACTGAAGTTATGTTCGGTATAAAACCTGAGTAAAGTTTGCCTCGATATAAAACTTACCCGAAGTTAGGTTCGATATAAAACTTAACTCAAGTAGGGTTACATATAAAACTTAACTCAAGTTATGTACGTTATAAAACTTGACTGAAGTTAGGTTCGTTATTATACTGAACTTAAGTTAGGTTTGATATAAAACTTAAGTGAAGTTAGGCTCGAATGAAACAACTGAAGTTAGGTTCGATATGAAACTTTTATAAGGTTAGGTTCGATATAAACTTAACTGAAGTCAGGCTCGATATAAAACTTAACTCAAGTAGGGTTACATTTAAAACTTAACTGAAGTTAGGTACGTTATAAAACATAACTGAAGTTAGGTTCGATACAAAACTCAACTGAAGCTTGGTTCGATATAAAGCTTAACTGAGGTTAGGTTCGATATAAAACTTGACTGAAGTTAGGTTCGCTATAAAACTGAGCTGAAGTTAGGTTCGATATAAAACTCAACTGAAGTTTGGTTCGATATAAAACTTAACTGAAGTTAGATTCTTTATAAAACCGAACTGAAGTTAGGTTTGATATAGAACGTAACTGAAGTTAGGTTCAAAATGAGACAACTGAAGTTTTGTTCGATATATAACTTAACTGAAGTTATTTTCGGTACAAAACCTGAGTAAAGTTTGGCTGGATATAAAACCTAACTAAAGTTAGGTTAGATATAAAACTTAAGTGAAGTTAGCTTCGAAAGAAAACTTAACTGAAGTTAGGTTCGATAGAAAACTTAACTGAAGTCAACTTCGATATATAACTTAACTAAAGCCAGGTTCGATATAAAACGTAACTGAAGTTAGGTTCAATGTAAAACTTAACTGAAGTTAGGTTCGTTATAAAACTGAACTTAAGTTAGGTTCTATACGAAACTTAACTGAAGTTGGGTTCTAAATAAAACAACTGAAGTTAGGTTCGATATGAACTTATATAAAGTTAGGTTCGATATAGAACTTAACTGAAGTCAGGATCGATATAAAACTTAACTTAACTAGGGTTATATTTAAAACTTAGCTGAAGTTGGGTACGCTATAAAACTTAACTGAAGTTGGGTTTGATACAAAACTCAACTGAAGTTAGGTTCGATATAAAACTTAACTGAAGATTGGTTCGCTATAAAATTTGACTGAAGTTAGGATCGATATAAAACTCAACTGACGTTTGGTTCGATATGAAATTTAACTGAAATTTGGTTCAATGACGCTGTAAATTGATAATAAATCAGATGTATTTATATCATTGACATCCTTTCAGCGCCAGTGTGCACCCTTATTGTGATTTTTTTTTAATAAAAATAAAGGTAGGTGGTTGAAGATCCTGAAAAAAGATTTCAAAGACAATTCATGAGGAAATGATATGAGTATATTACATATCAAGGTAGATATGATATGAGTATATTACATATCAAGGTAGATGCGGCGCTTGATTAATGATTAATGGAATTTGTGAAAGGTCATTCATACAGTTGGTGAATTATGAAGTACCTCGTTCATCCGATTAAAGAGGTTCAGATTGGTAGTCGACACACCATATGATTTCATGAGTATACCCGCCTCTATATTTCATGACGAAATGTAAGGAAATGAGCTGAGCGCCGGTATCATGTAACACACCCATGACATTAATGGCGCTAACATTTCCATATGACTACTTGGGCCATTAAATCCATTAGGCGTAGTGAAGAGTTTCGATGCATTTCAAGTGCGAACAGGCTTGCTAGAAATGTACAAAGTGATTGACAAGTGTAACTAATTTTTTTGTTTGCCATCATTACTCAGAAGCACTCCCTTTGCTAATCCTTCCATCACGGCTTCCAGTTTGAATATCTTAAGGAAAGGTGTCATTTGTTTCCATGTCAGAGATCAACCATCGATATTTTTTGGCTGTTGTTTGTATGCACATGTGTGCTATTCGGACTAATTTGACACGGTTGTCAATGCATGATGTTCCATTGACCTAGCCGTGGGCCTTATTAGCACAAACAACATCTGCTTCCTTTAGTGATGGACTAAACAGTGAGTTCGAGATGAGTTTCCAGATGTCTCAAAAAAAGGGTACCCGCATTTGGCTGTTACAACCAAATGCGCCAGGGGATTAATCTTCAAGCGGTCGCTTGGACGTCAATGCGGTTATAGGATTAAGTTGTCAACGAAAGATTCCAAACAAGAAAGTATAGCTCTGACAATAACAGGTGAAAGGTTTTAGACTTCTTAACCATTTACCCCCGCAGGAACCAATTACGACAGGTGGATGCTCTCTCATTCTGATGACATGAGGTGTAATAAATCATATTGAGCTGCTTCACCTGGCGTGTTTTCCCGTCTAGGTTCGTTTATTGTAGTTGGCAAAACGAACCAAAACAAATAAAAAACAATGGGATATCGTTCTTTTACTTAATAACATGAAATTGTGAGCAACATTTGCATCGTCATTATGGTAATTACACGAATAGAAATAACTTGATTACGAAAACCGTCAGTTTTTTTAAGGAGTTGAACAAAAAAATAATCAACTTACATCTCTTGACAACAAAGTTACTACCGCGCATCACCGATTGCCACCCAGCATCACCGATTGCCACCCAGCAGAGAGCGTCTTATTGTTCTCTGCTCTCGTTTTGAAATGTCTTGCGATCAACTGATTACAATTTGCATCAACTGCAAATACCTGCAATTGTCGCGCGATCAAGAATGTCTGAAGGCGGTCCGACATCACTTGGTTACAAACACGTCGTCGGCCGAACGATCTGATCATGAGTTATAGTTGAGTAATGCTGTAAACAATTGTGATCATTCATGAATGGAGTCAATCAGTCTCAATTTACTGCCTCAAATGACAAGGCTCTACATACTTAAAAAACATGATAATTCTGTTTGATATTATCTCTTTAACCGAAATTTGCAGCCTGAAAGTATTGTTAGACCCAATACCGTATGATAGGACTAGATTTCGACAAAAATGCTTAGCATATTAATTACATACTAACAGTACTTTTCATCATATATCTATTAGTGTGGAAAGGAACCCCCCCCCCAATAGCACAATGCGTTTCTTCACCGAATGGGTAGTTAGACACGGAGGTATCTTGGCCACCAGTGTCTTCTCTACAAAAAATCTATACACTTGAACATCAGATAAGAGGCTTAAAAGCGACAATCGAACATTCGTCACACCAGCTTACCAACCATCCATGATACTGCGCTCCAACTATTTCAAGGCAGAGAGGGTGACCAGAGTGTCGTCACTCCCCCCCACTCCCCACTCCCTCACCCATCCAGGAGGGTATAATAGTCACATCAAGCCTACACACAGTTAGTATCGTATGAGCGACGGCTGTGTCTTAACCTCTGCTCCATTACTCGCCTCCTGTTGACTTCTGTTGTTCTACTTAGATTGTTGGTGAGTATACCAAGACTTCTTCCACTGCTCTACCCTACGTGCCCAACTATAAGACACTTCTATCTCAAATTAATGGTGAAGAGAATTGTGAAATGAGAACGTTTTTATGAGCTGATATTTAAAAACATTGTTTTAACGCTAATATAGCGGCCAACTACACAACACTGAGAACCTCTGAGGCTTGATTTCAACCAGTGGACCCCTTCATTTGCCACTGACATAATCCAGATGTCATATATTTGATATGAAGCAGTGTTTTAAATTGAAATTTAAAATTCTGGATCCTACCGTAAATATTATAACCAGAAATGATGTTTTTGTTTGTATTTTTTTGCAACGAATTACCTATTCATTTTCAAATACTCATCCAGGTGATCAATATTAACATTAGTTAACGGACCTAATTTTTATATCCATCCATGAATTCAGAGTTACCTTCCAAACACTCGACTGTTGACTCCATCCTAACAAATGTCTGAGGCTTAGAAAGTTCAGAGAAACATTCGAACGAGCCAACATTTTATGTAAGTAAAACGTACGCTAGTAAATTCAAACAAATAAAATATCATAAATTTAACAGTATTCATTTAAAATATTCATGATTTTCGATGTTAAGCTCTTACTGAGATATGACTGATAAATATCCACGTGATGTATTCCTCTCAGGAAAAATGTCTACTGGTTTCTTCCTGATCTCGAAACAATGTCCTACATAATGTCTTCCTGAAGAAGACTTGTAACAAAAATATTATTGCTGTCTTTTTGTGGTCTTTATACGATGAACGGAGAGCGCCCTTCAGTTGCCCTTTGATAGCGTGGTCATGTGACTCTTTTCGTCTGGCCAGCCAAGAGCAAGAGATACCTACAGCCACAGGGATTGAACTTCGTCTTAAGCCAAGAATAATTCCATTCAATGTTCACCGGAAAGCTGTCATGTATGCCAAGAGGACACGAGGTCACTCATAATTGAGTAACTCTTCTCTAAACATTATTTGTGTTGTCTAATGTACACTTAGTTAACCTAGCATATGTCTTAGACCTGTATGTATGTACGTATGTATGTATGTATGTATAGACATACAGCCGCTATCCCCTAGTTAGGATGGTGGGTTAGTTAGGCTAACACAGAGGGGGGAGGTGCCCAATCTTCCCGCCACATGACCGCCATGTCCATACCGAGGCTCGAACTCACGACATGCAGCACCAGAGGCTGACACTGCAGTCGGACGCGCTAACCACTCGACCACGGCGACCTATTTTTAAAGGTGTTGGAACATTTTGATATTTTCACCCCACATTTACGTATTTCGTACTGTAAAATAATCCTAGTTCTTGTGAGTACAAGTAATGTTTGGTGAATTCAGTTTCTTCAATGAAGTACCGGCAATTCACTCATGAAAGATGAGCTGTGACCAAATCCTTTTGGAGCTTTCGTTTCGCTAATTCAAAGAGTAAATCAGATGATGAAGTTCGTGTGCCGGATTTAAGCATGAGGAGTCCATTGCTAGACGCTGGTAATATATAGTGATGAGCCTAACCTCTTTAGACGTTAAAGCCATCGGTGTTGTCGTGCTGATGCGATAGTGATGAGCCTAACCTCTTTAGACGTTAAAGCCATCGATGTTGTCGTGCTGATGCGATAGTGATGAGCCTAACCTCTTTAGACGTTAAAGCCATCGATGTTGTCGTGCTGATGCGATAGTGATGAGCCTAACCTCTTTAGACGTTAAAGCCATCGATG
>SDVV010023484.1:0-12751 GCA_016164225.1 Gammarus roeselii | reverse complement strand
ATATATATATGTATATATCGCTAATTATGTATCTAAGACATGGTTTATATCCTAGATCTTGTGGATTGCGGACCTTACAATGCATATCTGTAGTAAATATGTTGGAGTGAATTTATTCGAAATTTGATATAATAGACGAAAATGGTAGGAGCAGCACCTCCATCATTACAAAGAAAACATATTCCAACATTAAAACCGTACAAAAATTTGCTAACACTTTAACACTCGCAACACATAGTGACGAATGGGGTAAGCTTACATGAACGTTTTGAACTCTTAAGTCCACAAACTAGCGATGACCTAACAATATTCGAAACTGGTCGATATTACTGGACTTTAAACAATCGAAGTGAAAAAAATATATATGTAGGCACACTATCTGCTAAAGATTGGTAAAACTACAGAGTCAAGTGGATAGGTTTGATAAGGATGAAGGTTGAAACAATGAAGAAGTATGAAACGGAAAAAAATATACAATCCTTGGTAGTATTAGGTTAGGATGAGTTAGGATTAAGGACATCATTACAGACCTAAAGTGACATATGTTGAAGTGGATCTGGTGAATTCTCAAATAAGACGGATAATCTGAATTAGAACGCAATCTCATAACGAAGCCTTAATTAATCAATAACTTCTAAGTGTCTAAACTGCAAAAGTATTTGAAACATTTATAAAAGAACGACATCCAGGAATAAGCATCAAGTAAAGACCTGCGATTGGATAACATAGTTGAGATGTACATTCAATTTTTGAAGAATTTCACCACTAACACTCAACACAAATCCAGTAGATTAGTTCTACAAGGCAACATGGAACCGGACCCAAATGCAGTGTCGAGAGGTAAAACCTACCAATTTTTGAAGCATTACATCCAATTGAGCGTTTTTTATACCCAACATTCCGTAAACTTAGGCGAAAAATGTATAACGAGAACTATACAATAGCTAAATAAGATTCTCTACTCTACCCTAAGCAACAATGATTAACTATTATATACGGTGAATCATACCACACTCAGATGACGAATCCTAGTCCAATATCCTACGTGATCTGGTTCATGAATAAGAATATATACAAATATAACAGCCATATTAAAAAAAATCTGACATTTAACACAGAGTTCATGGAAATAATGTTATTTTAATTACGATGCCCTTCAAATCTATAATAAATTCCTACACCTAACTGATGCTATGCCTCTAGCAGTACAAAAAATCCGAGCCCACTGTGTCATGAAAAATCAACTCTAAAAATGCTTTACTAGGTCACTTCTCAGCAATCTACAGCTGATATATAACGAATTTAGAGGTAACATCCAGTCATGTTACGATGCCATAGACGTACCTCGCATCTGTTAACCCATCGTCTCTGAACAGCCTCGAACAAAGACACATCCTGGACATAACCAAAATCTAGACACATGTACAGTGGTCAAGAATGAGTCTCAGAGAATGTGTGGCCATAAAAAAAGCTAGGCTTCTGTTTACTGATGACTTAAGTAAACCACTACAACGATGAGTAGCTTGTCGCATAACCTCACTAACAAACCCATGGAACTTAAGATCGATGTCTATAAGGCCATACATAATTCACGTTGAACATACATGAACTCCAAATGACAACCAAAGAGTGCAAACAACCTCTACACTAGGTCCCATCCATCCAGTAAAGCGTCTTCCTAACGTAAAACAACATATTTGCTAGGGATCAATGGCGAAAATTCCACAGAGATGCAGTACAGACATACACCTCTTATTCTTACATTCTTATGATTTTCGTGGAAAAAAAAAACACAACATCAACAATATATATATAAATAGCTTAATGAGATTCTCTACTCTGCTGTAACCGACAAAAAAATTGTACTACAATGGGTATCCATCCTAGTCAATCGGTTTACTTATACAAACAGGCATAAACATAACTAGGATTTTTGCCTAGGGGACTCTCTAACTCCTCCTAAATATTGAAGAATGGTCGTACAATGAAAATACAAAACCCTAACAGCAAGACCAAGTTTGTAATAAATCGTCTGTTCTATATCTATAATAACCACGTCAAATATTGTATCAGGATGAAAGAAGATATATAAATCCCAACAAATGACCAATATGTAACTAAATTAGACCTGAAATAATGTTCTATATTGTAGATACAAACTTAATATATTCCGATATTGTATAAATAACCAACAGATTGCATTGAAGATGGGAATTCAACAGGAAACATACAAAACTGAAAGACCTATACTAAAAACTCACGAGTTGTAACAAAGCAAGAAGATTAATTCTTTAGCATATCCAAAACATACATTGAAACCGTGATGTAGGAGAATGAACTAGCATGTCACAAAAAAAGTGAATAAGATACCAAGACATACGAGCGACAGAAGTGAAACCTATAGTAAATGATGTGGAATACTTCTACGTAAATACGGTATAAAACATGCAAAATCTGATGAAAATTAGCTTCAACTCGGTCCAAAACAGGGTTAAATTAACATCTCTTTAACTAAAGTAACCATGGCTCAATCGTAACAGAATGTTATGTACACACGTAAAATACCAAAACGTTATATATACATTCAAAATACCAAAATACCAAAACTCTGTTACCAAATATGTCTGAAATAGTCTGGTAGACGCAAAAAATTGCCTAGAATTCAATATCAGGTTGGTACCGTACAGGGCCGTTCGCACACAAAGGCTGCAAATTGAGTTATGAGACATACCTACCACACTAATCCTATAAAAGAATATATAGTGATAAATGAACACAACAGACAAAAAAATATCCCCCCTCCCCCCCTCCTCCAACGGCTACGAACCCACCAACCAAGCATCAAATGAGTCATATAAACCACAACTAGATAAGAAAACCAACGTGTATGTCCACAGAAAAAATTAATCGGAACAATGAACCAGCTATTAATATATAACAATATATACAGTCACAACGAAGCAAACTTGCCACGGAAACAAATTTATAAGACTAGGAACAGGCAAGAGCAAACTCACATGATTTTCCAGGAGCGCATCCAACTTTCTACCTAGGGGGGTTTCTCTACCGCAAAAATTCCCCTTCCATAAAAATTGCTAAAACACTATTCTTACCAGAATCGAATAAATATATGTAACTAGGAACCGTTAGTCCATTTATGTCCACTACAACCATCTAAAGGAGAAAAAACATATGCATAACCTTGCCAATGCATTTCCGAACGCTGTCCGTCCATCCGTCCGTTCATCCGTCCATCTATTCATCCAAATTACTCAAGGTTGCATGCAATGCCCCGGTGAAATGCGAATACTAGAGGTAGTGCGTAAACGTTCTATTTATACAACCTATTAACATATAAAAGCCTAGTAATATATATAACCTAGTAACATACCTTATAAATAATACGAAAGCTGACCATCCATTCATCAGAATGAGTCACCCGTTAGCCGCCTGTCTGACTCCGGCCGTCCCCCTTCCGCTTCGCCCACCCCCCCTTGTCCGTTAGATGACTCTGTCACCAAACCAGTTCCGGTACCCTCCGCCCCCCCCCCGCCTCACGTTCCTGCTCGAACCCCCGTACGGGCGCTTGAGTCAAGTTGCAGCGTCGCGCCCTACCCCGCCCACCAAAATGACTCAAGAAAGCCGTTCTTGACGTACTTTATACAACTAAGAGGCCTCTAAAGTAAACTCCCTGGCCCCTGACGCGAATCAGGGAGCCGATGGGGAGTAGAAAGAAACTCCATTTAGGAGAAACCAACATTCCCTCCAGAGCACCGAAGACCAAGATTCCAACGGTCAAGAACATCAGCCTCTCCAAGATGACCAGCGCCACATCGGCGGAAGATGACCAGAGGGACGGCCGCATCGACGAGTTGACCGAGAACGTCTAGGAAATTTGAATCTGCTAAGCCTAGCGACCTACCTCTCTGAGCAGGGAGCTGAAGTTTTTGCCGCAGAACCTAGCACAATTGATTATCGTCTAACGAGGTCCACAATCATGTCAAGGCCATTTTACTCCATATCCACGAAATAGTAAAAACGAACTAACTAAAGAACCCGCAACTTACACAAGTACCTCCATCTCTACGTCCGACGATAACTTCAACAACTCTTCACCCCCCCAAAAAACGACCACCAAGGGCTGCAAGAAGGAAGCAATACACGCCATTCTATAAACACAACTTGTTCAACAATAGTCATACCTTTCCCGAACACCTGAAGATCACGTTCGACGTCAACGACAGACCGGATATTTGTCCATACACTCTGCGAAAAGAGCTAGGCTCTTTCACTGGCCGCCCAGTCCTGAGCGTCGCCACCAGCGGCGACGAAGGCTTTGCCATCAGAGTAGACACAAAACTTCAATGTGACACAATTCTCTCCAGAACTAGACTCTGTGGAAAGCCATGCAAAATAGTGCCACACCCGACTTTCTCTACAAGTTCAGGTTTGATATACGTTGAGGACATCCTGAAGGAGGAAATCGAGGAGTGCATTGACTCGTTTAATACGAAGACTGCGTTGTCGAAGCGAAGGTCGCATCAAAGATCGCACCATTGAGAGACTACAACAACCCTAATACTAAAATTCAACTGACCTACTCCAACAAAATATCTAGACATTCCCTTCTGGACCACCAAAACCAAGGTTACACCATTTGGGAGACGTCCGATGCGATGTTATTAATGCCACAAATACGGACACAAGAGAGGAAGCTGTAATGTTAAGCAAAGATGCTCATACTGCTTTCAGGACAACCACGACAAACTGGAAAACCCCCAGTTATGCCACTCCGAAGAACAGCAGTGCTCCTAGTGCAAAGTTGACGGACACCCCACCGGACAGACTGCTCAGAGGAGGAGAAGGAGAGAGCGATCCTCCAATATCAGATTTATCGCGGGGTCGAGCGACGAGAGTGTAGTCTCGATGCGCTTTTCCCAAAATGACCCTCCTACCCGGGAGAGACCCGCACCATTTCCTATCCACTTCCTCATAACGTTCAACGAAAGTGGTGCAAGCAAAGTTTCCTTTTCAACTAATCCATATATAACTATGAAGTCACTCGCCAAAAATGAGCAAAGTAACGCTACACAAAAACTTACCCACATGAACAAACGCAAAGTTACTGTTGAAATACATCCGTCCTTCAACGATACCAAACTAATTATATACACCTCTCGTTACACGCCTACAACGGACCTCTGTGCTTTCGCTGAAGGTCTAGCTGAAGAATACGGAGTTACCAAAGTCCGTGTAGCAACATGGATAAAATCACGTAGCGCAAGTTCTACTGCATACCAAATTACCATCCCGGGACACGACGCACCAGAATTCATAGTAATCCCGGGTGATCAAGGAAGAATCAAGACCTATCCAGTAGCAACATGACCCCAAATGTGCAAAAAATGCCTAGAATATGGCCTCGTCATCGCATACTGCCAGACACGTGCACCAAAGTTTGCAAGAAATATGCTGGCGAGCACGACAGAAAAGATGGCACAGTCCGCCAACCTAAATGCTACCACTGCTCATGCATCCATGAGGCAGGCGACCGTGACTGCCCAGTACATATGGACCAAAAAGAGATAACAATAGCTCAAAATGAACGCCGAGTTACACGGAAGCAAGCTATCCAAATCTGGAATGACGAAAACCCAAACCGTTTCAATTATGCCAAAGCAGTCAAATCGACGAGCCAACCAAGCTCCCCCGACGATATCCACACATCGGAACAACATCGTAACAAGACTACAACACTCCTACCAAGCTTCAGTGCTTCCTCGCCCAGCCCAGCGACCGGCTCCGCACCAGAAACGCACAGTTCAAGAAATGATTTATGCTATGACCTGGAGGACAACGAGATGAATGCATCTCCTGCAGTTGACCTCACAGCAGGGCTCGCTACTATAAAAAACAATAAGGCAAAGAAATTAGGAAATCTCCGATACCCAGGCACCACTGAGCAAGAAGATCAGTAACAACACCTAAATAACGACCCGCCAGGACAAAATCTCCGAACTACCTCTACCTGGCTCGAATGTGGCTGCATTCGTGGAAAACCACTGCGAGGGACAAGATCCCCCGTTAACAAACCCGACTCACGAACACACCATCAGCGAGAACGATCACGGCCAGGCTGACAGCTCTAATCTAGAAGAGCTCATACGCGAGACTTCCGCACAACCAGACATATTACCTTGCCCAAAGACCTTTCACTCCACACAATCATCCACAGAGATAAAAAAAGCTACCACAGAAGAAGAGCGCGCTCGATCACGAAGCAAACACAGAGAGCACACACCCTCGTCTTCTCACAAAAGCATTCGCAGCCGTGACCGCAGCAACCACAGCAGATCACCTCCCACCAAAGGCAGACACTCCCGTGAACACACCCAACAGGAAACCCCTGGGCAAACCCCAAAACACGGACACCACAGAAGCTCCAGCAAACCACGCGACACCTCAAGATCATCAGGTCAGAGTGCGAACAGCCTTCAAAATGACCACCAAAATACTCCAGTGGAACTGCCAGGGACTAGAAAACAAGAAAGACGAATTACTATCCCTAATCGCCACCCATAAACATTTGGTGATTGGCCTCCAGGACTTAGAACTCCGAGAGACCGCCAGCCTCAGAATCACCCAAAAAGTCGTACACTGCCGCGAAGGCAACACCAACGTGACTGCTCACGGCGGAGTGGCACTAATGATTCATCAAAGTGTACCTCACCTTCGTCTTCCCCTGAGGACAGAACTCCAAGCTATCGTCATAAAGATATGCGTTGCAAGGCCACTAACGGTGGCATCCATCTACTCATTAAGAAGCCATGACCTCTCCGAAGAATTGATGACCGAATTGCTAAACCAACTGCCCTCACCAGTGCTCCTCCTTGGAGACTTCAACAGCTACCATGAAACATGAGGATGCACGAGAACAGACCCCAGAGGAGTGATAATGGCTAACACCATACGCACTCACAACCTGGTCCTCCTCAACGACGGACAACCAACCAGAATCACCCCCGAAAGTGAAACTGCCATCGATTTATCCATATGCTCCCCCACTCTGGCACCCCAACTCGTTTGGGAAGTTCTGTCTTGAACACACGACAGCGATCATAACCCAGTCATCATATCGCTTCTCACCAACCAACCAAGAAACCCTGTCCCACAAGAACTTCGGAAAGCCAGCTGGATGGAATACTCGGCGCACATCGCGTGAAGTGATATGGACAACGTCTCCGAAACCACGTCGGAACACGAAATCATCGCCCAACTATAGCATTCCCCAATATACCCCTTCAACCTTCTTTCCGAAACCATGGTGGTGCCGCGAGGTACAAGAAGCGAGAGATAAGCGAGAAAAGCTATACCATGCCTACCGTCGCGCACGGTCCCCCAGGAACCGAGTAGCGTGGAAAAAGGCATCTGCTGTATTTCGTAAACTTCTAGTGAAGAAGAAACATGAAAGCTGGGCTCAATAAGTCAATACTATTAATCGAAACACTATCCTCTCCTAGGTGTGGGAAAAAATTCGACGTATTCAAGGAAAACCCGAACGACCTATTAATATCCTCTCTGACTGAGGTAGAACTTATTCTTCCCACGCGGAGATCGCAAATAAACCAGCTCAAACGTTTAGCCAGATTTCGCAATCAACAAGTTACACAGCTGCTTTCCAACGGGAGTAAAACTTGCGAGAAAGCGAACATTTTGACTTAACTTCTAGAAACGAAGAGGCGTACAACAAACCTTTCTCCCTCCACGAACTGCAGAGCGCTCTAGACCATACACGTGAAACTTCACCTGGGCCAGACCGGGTACACATCAACATGATCAAGTCTCCCAGATGGCGCCCGTGACCACTTATTAAAAGTGTTCAACACTCTGTACTCAAACTCATTTTTTTCCGATCAATGGCGGGAATCTACAATTATCCCAATACCCAAACCCGGAAAATTCCACGGCCACCCACGGAACTACCGCCCCATAGCTCTTACCAGCGTTCTCAGCAAGATCACGGAAAGAATGATGAATACGCGCCTCGTCAACTACCTTGATATGCATGCAGGCCTGAACAGCATCCAGTGTGGCAGCCGCAAGCGCCACTCTACGACGGGCCACCTTGTAAGACTGGAATCTAACATTAGACAGGCATTTGTCCGCGGAGAACACGTGGTTTCCAATTTTTTTGACGTAGAAAAAGCATACGATACTACCTGGAAATATGGTATCATGAAGGATCTCCACCGCAAAATGCTGAGAGGCCACTTACCACACTATATCCACCAATTCCTGCAAAATCGCACCTTCAGGGTCAAGGTCGGCGACACCTTATCACCATCCTATCCGCAAAAAATGGGCGTCCCCCAAGGAAGCGTCCTCAGTGCCACTCTTTTTATACTCAAGATCGACCAGATGGCAGACATTCTCCCGCGCGACGGAAGATTGCTTTCATCGCTTTACGTGGACGACTTACAAATAAGCTACAGGCTCCCTAGCCTCTTAACAATTCAACAGGAACTCCAGAAATGTCTAAACCTAGTCGGAAACTGGGTTTCCCTAAGCGGATTCAGATTCTCACCCCCCAACACGATAAGCATGCACTTTACTCTCGTGCCCGGCTTACACCTAAAACCAGCCCTAAACCTAAACAACACTCCTCTAGTATAAGAAGAATCAATAAAATTCCTCGGTCTTGTGTGGGACCCTAAACTCACATGCCGACCTCATATTGCAGCCCTGGAGACCCGCTACAAAAAAACAACTGGACTTGTCCTCTCTGTAACATCCTTGAAATTCGGAGCAGATATGGACACCGGCATGACGTTATTCAGATCATTAATACGCTCGTGCATTGACTATGGAGCAGTTGTTTACGGTTCAGCAGCCAAAACCACCCTAGAACCTCTCTCAATCATAGTAAATAACGCCCTGCGTATGACAACCGGTGCGTTCCGTTCCACACCCATCGAATCCCTTAACGTGCTTGCTAACGAACTTCCTCTTCCACTCCGGAGAGACAAACTCTCACTACAGTACTATTTCAAGACAAGGAGCTACATCAATATTCCAGCACTCGGTGATATCACCAACGTTCTTGATAAACGCCTCTTTGCGACTAAAAAAAAAAACATATGCCCACCCTTATCTCTACGCGTGGATAACTTACTGACCTCGCTAAACATCAGACGCAAAGCAATCAAGCCTTCATTCTCCTATCGAATTCTTCAAATGAACACACCAACGTGGATGATCAGCCCACCACTGGTCAACCTAGATCTGCAGACGTACCCCAAAGCAACAACCCCAACTAACACGTACCACCGAGAATTCTCACGACTACTCGATGAACAGTACTCTGAGCGCCGCCATATATACACTGACTGCTCGAAAACACCGGATAGAGTGGGAGCCGCCGCCATAGGCGAAGGGACCTCACGTTCGGCCACCCTATTCCACGAGGCCTCTATATTTTCTGCAGAGCTACACGCACTCGAACTGGCCATCTCCATAACAAAAACCGACCGCCACCCTAGAACGGT
The DNA here is from genome assembly GCA_016164225.1 of Gammarus roeselii. Lineage (NCBI taxonomy): Eukaryota > Metazoa > Arthropoda > Malacostraca > Amphipoda > Gammaridae > Gammarus > Gammarus roeselii. Next base: position 3,206 of record SDVV010023484.1, on the reverse strand, counting down.
TATATTTTCAGATAGTCTAAATGTTCTCACCCAGCTGAAAACTCTGCTCTATGATCACCCTGCCCTTAGAAAAATGCAACACGACCTATTCACAATGTCCGAGGCAAGCCAGGCGGTCGAGTTCTGCTGGATCCCTTACACGTAGGAATAAGAGGAAACGAACGCGCAGATTCCCTCGCTAAAATGATGTCTACCCAACAGGAACAATTCATCTCCATACATTACCGAGAATGGTTCTCAGTCATCAACTCACGTATAACATCACAAAGGAACGATTCTTTGCAACGGAGTGGACAAACAGATGCTTGCAGTTAAACCATCCATGGGATAATGGGGCACCAGGTTTCCTATTAGGAGAGACCAAGTGTTCATGAACCGTCTATGCACGGGACACACGTGGATAACTCACAACCACCTAATGGACGTAGACATGGGACCGAACGCACCACCATGCCCGTGTTGCCACCAAGTGGCAGTAAGCGTGAAACCTTTGCTATTAGATTGTGATGCACTCGCAGCAGCCCGACGAGCCTTCTTGAGCCCCACGTGCAACCAACAACGCCTGCTCACAGAGACGGAACACCGGAAAAAACTGATCGCTTTCGGGAAACACACAGGCCTCAACGAGGTATTGTAGAGGTAGCGAGGTCTGAATCATCTCCGATCCCGAACTCTCTGTCGTCCCTGCGCACTAATTGAAAATTTTTACTTTGACTTTGTGCACAAAGCGTGCAGAATCACCGGACCGTCGTGCCACGAGAAGAAGCCCTCATTGACCACACGTTGGAGCTCCGGCGGAGAACGGAGGGAGCCGCTACCACTCCTTTACAGAAGACCAACTGCGACTGCAATAAACCTGCTCTTCATATTTTTTTAGGTTAAACGCGCTTGATATCCGTTGTTCAGTACGATTTGAATGTACTAGGCCTACACTGTACCCGCGATAGAGTTAAACTTTTAAAATTGTTAAACTTAATTTACATGTCAAACTTTGTTACTTTGATACTTTGATACTATGTTACTTTTTTAGACCAACTCCAACTATGTTTAAACCTGCTGTGAGTGCGTTTAAACTGCTCCGAATCTAAGTTTAACCTACTCTTAATCTACGCGTCACCTACTTCACAAATTTTCGACCGCCCTACGGGGGAGTCTGCATTAACTTCGCGTCGGGACTCCAGTGGAACATGGAAACAAATAACAAACAACAACTTACGCACCACAAAAGCTACAGCAAATTACGCGACCACTCAAGATCATCAAGGTCAGAGTGCCAACAGCCTTCGAAATGAATACCAAAACATTCCAGAGGAACTGCAAGGGACTCTGAAACTAGAGACTAATTACTATCCTAAATTACCACCCATAAACCTTTGGTGATAAGCCTCCAAGAGATCAAACTCCGAGAGACCGCCACCTTCAGAATCTCCCAAATACATCATACACCGCCGCGACGGCCGCGACAGCGTGACTGCTCACGGGGGAGTGGCACTTATGATCCACGAAAGTGTACCTCTTCTCCCCTTCCCCTGAAGACAGAACTCCAAGCTAGCGCCATAAACTTATCAATCTTACGGCCGATAACAGTGGTATCCATCTACTCGTCAAGAAGCCATGACCTCTCAACTACGACTACCTATTCGGTATCTACGTTCAACCTATTCAGTATCTACGTTAAACCTATTCGGTATGTACTACTACCTATTCGGTATCTACGTTGAACCTCCTCTGTATCTACGTTGAACCTCCTCTGTATCTACGTTGAACCTGCTTTGTATCTACGGTAAATCTACTCTGTAACTTCAGTAAATCTACTCTGTAACTTCAGTAAACCTACTCTGTAACTACGGTAAACCTACTCTGAATCTACGTCGTGGGAGCCTATTATGACTCACGTTGAGGCTCTGGTGGAAATGAGGCTCAAATCAAAAATGTGAATCTACGCTGCACCTACTCTGCCACTTTTCAATTGCCCACGGAGGAGTCTGCATTAACTTTGCGTTGTGACTCTGATGGAAAACAAAATTGAACCACTACTTCAGTGCGCCCTAGACCATACACGGAAACTTCACCTGAGCCAGACGGGGTACACATCAACATCATCAAGTATCTTAGATGACACCCGTGAGCACTTATTAAAAGTGTTCAGCACTCTGTATTCTAACTAATTTTTTCCCGATCAATAGCGGGAATCTGTAATTATCCTAATAGCCACATACCTATCGCCCCATCGCTTTTACCAGCGCCTTCTGCAAGACCATGGAAAGAATGACAGACCCGTGCACTGTCGGCTGCCTTGATATGCATGCAGGCCTGAACAGCATCCAGTGCTGCGGCCGCAAGCGCCATTCTAAGACGGACCACCTTGTAAGACTGGAATCTGACATTAGACAGGCTTTTGTCAGAGGGGAACACGTAGTTCCCATTCATTTCCACGTGGAAAAAGCATAAGATACTACCTGGAATTATGGCATCAGGATCTCCACCGCAAGGAGCTGAGATACCACTTACAACGTTACATCCACCAATTCTTGCAAAACCACACTTTCAGGGTTACGTTCGGCGACAACCTGTCACCATCCTATCAGCAAGAAATGGGCGTCCGCCAAGGAAGTGTCCTCAGTGTCGCCCTTTTTATGCTCGAAATCGGCCAGATAGCAGACATTCTCCCGCGCGAGGAAAAGATTGCTTCCATCACTACACGTGGACGACTTACAAATAAGCTACAGGCACCCTAGCCTCTTGACAATTGAACAGGAACTTCAGAAGCATGTAAACCTAGTCGAGACCTGTGCCTCCTTAAACGGGGGTTCCGATTCTTGCCCTCCAAATGAAAAGCACGCACTATACTCATGTGCCCGGCTTATACCTAAAACCAGCCCTAACCCTGAACAACACTCCGCTGGTATACTAGGAATCAATAAAATTCTTTGGACTTGTGTGGGACCCTAAACTCGCATGGTGACCTCATATTACAGCCCTAGAGACTCGCTGCAAAAAGGCAAGGTTTCATCCTCTCTGTAACATTAATGAAATTCGGAGCCGATATGGACACCGGCATGACGTTATTCAGAACGATAATACGCTCGCGCATCGACCATGGTGCAAGTTGTTTACTGTTCAGCAACCAAAATCACCCTTGAACCACTCTCCAGCATCGTGAATAACGCCCTGCGTATCATAACAGTTACATTCCGTTCCACACC
>SDVV010023483.1:0-12751 GCA_016164225.1 Gammarus roeselii | reverse complement strand
ACAATAAATATACATAGGTCGAGTGTCACTTCTCTGGTGTCTGTTGGGACATGTTAATTATCATGGTATCACGTGTGACTGCTCTGGTGTGCGCCGTGACGTGCGTCTTTGCTTGTTGTTGAATGTCGCTCCTCAGGTAAGTGTTGCGATGTTCTAGTTATCATGGTATCGAGTGTCCCAAAGCAGGTGAGTGCTCTAATGTGTTTTTTTTTCATAGCGACGAGTGTCTCTACTCAGATGTGTCCTGTTGTGCTGTACGACATTTTTCGATTGCCACTTCTTTAATGTCTATGTATAATAAAGCGCGACTGTACAAGCATGTTGCCGATTGAAATTTATGTTGTGTGTGCGTCCTTTTAGCAACATACCGCCTAACGATGTCAGTCATCCGTTGATTTTACTCCTTTTCTGTTGATGTCAGTCATCCGTAGATTGTACATGTTCTTTTTAGGAGCATGTGTGCGTTAAAGATCTGTTAAATGACAACATTCATTTCCTTTTTGATCTCTAAACCCACCAGCTACAAATTAACATATTAACATCAATCAATATTCCCACTCCAGTTCAGAATATTATTAATGTAATGAATGACCTTAACTGATTCATCTTATTACCATTCCCACCACCTCAAAAGGGAATACTTTTTTCTCCTGTTTATAATTGCTGAAGGACGCTAACTAACTCATTCCGTTGTTATTTTTGCAGAAATACGAATTGCTTGTCCTCATTATCAACAGTAACTCAATACTATACAAACTTAGCGTAAGACGCAACTGCCGTTCATCATCTTGTGCTGTTATGCATTTTACATGTTTGTTTTTTCTATTAATTTTCATAGGTAACAGTCATTGCTATGTTAAAATATGTGTAACTACCAGACTCTGTACCTGGTTACTCCCATGGTGTAGAGGAGCCTCACTTTAGTTCAATATCTCCGTGGATCTTTTAATTTCTTAAAGAAGATTCTGTGTTACCTTTCTTTTATTGTTTTCCCTTCCTAGGTTGCATACAAGCTGTTTCAATGAGCGTGGACAATAATTATAGACATGATACCAACCATTTGAATGTTCTTCACCCTGATCTAAATGCCGGAAGAAATAGTGAATATTATAATTAAGATACTTTTAACAGATCAGACTGCAATACTCAAAAAAACAGGAAGAACTTTACTTTGTTACACAAGAACATCAGATTCCTATTACCTATTACCTATTACCTATTACCTATTACCTATTACCTATTACCTATTACCTATTACCTATTACCTATTACCTATTACCTATTACCTATTCCTATTATGAGACATTTTTAGCGCATTTATCCAATCATTAAGTTGTAAATTCGATGTAATCAGCTTCACAGAAAGCTGGCTCACAGAGGACACAAAAGATATAGGAGCTATCAGCACCTAAATTTATGATAAATATACCTCTAAAATTTTAGACTATTGTACTGTCAGTATGCCATACATTGAAACACTTTTCGTTGAAATTAAACTAAAAAATATATGTATGATCATACCATCAGCTTACAAATCACCATCTGCTAACCCTAATTTATTCATTAGCAAATTAGATGAATTTATCCAATCATATAACAACATAAAGACTGATCATTTTATTCTAGGTGGAGATTTTAATACGTATATTATGAATTACGATAACGCAAAAATGCTTTAAAACTCTTATGCTCAATGAACAGCCTTGCATTATTACCACTAATATCAAAACCAAAACTAGAATAGACAAAGTCAGAGATAAGGCCACCCTAATTGATAATATCTTCATCCCAAACTCGCATAATTATAACTTTGGCATATTCGATCGGAAATATCAGACCACTTGCCCATCTTTGTAATTAATCTTTTTAAGAATTAACGAACCAAATGAAAAATACGAGCAAATTAAATACAGATGATGTAACAATAGAAAATCAGTATTTCAAGTTGAATGAATATGATTTCACTGAAATCAAAAGTGAAAATGACTGTGATCTTGATATCAATCTATTAACCTCTATAGTAGATGAAAGTTATAATTCTTGCTGTCTTTTGATAACAAAAACACGGAATCATTATTTTTTCTTTGTTCTTGCAAGGAAAAATGTGAAAACTTACGTACAACCAATATAGAAACTGTATTACAGGCTTGATTCAATCTTCTAAACAAACTTACTACGAAAATAAATTTTCTGAATACAAAAAATATCTCAAACGAACGTGATAGGTGATCAATAACATACTCAGACAAAATAACAACCAATGTAACCAGCCTTTAAAAAATAATCATTGCCAATAACGAATGCTCAGAAGATCAAGATAAAGCTAATATACTCAATGAATACTTTGTGAAGATCGAGAAAAATATTGCCGATACTATTACTACCAATGGAAACGACCATCTCAAATATCTATCGAATGACAATTTTGTTTATTATTTTTATTATCCCCCAGGTACTGCCCAGGACATTACCTCAATTATCTTATCTCAACAAAATAAACTGAAAAAATCAATTGTGGTTTCATCAGAATCATGAAGAAATTAGCAGATATACTGTATTATCACAAATCCTAGTTTCGATCGTCAACAAGTCCTTAATTCAAAGAAAATTATCTAACTAATTAAAAAACGCTAGAGTGGCACCCCTTTACAAGGGTGATGATAAGACTGATACAGGAAATTATCGACCAGTCTCAGTTCTTCCCTTATTCCCCAAAATATTTGAAAAAATAGTTCACAATCAACTTTTGCGTTACCTGAATATAAACAGTATCCTTCATGAGAACCGGTATGGCTTCAGAGCTAATGAAAATGCAACGCAAGCTATATTAAATCATCTCCAGTACTTATATGATAACATAGACTCAAACTCCATTGTATTCTTTCTATTTCTCGACGTTCGTAAGGCCTTTGACTGTGGTGATAATTCAATCTTATTATCTAAACGGAGGTCTTATGGAATACGAGGAATAACTAGAGATTGGTTCACTTCATATCTGTCCACCCGCAAACTATATGTTACTGTGAACTGAATCGAATCCGCTATGTTCAATATTAGTCATGGTGTTCCTAAAGGTTCTATTTTAGGGCCCCTGCTATTCCTAATTTTTGTAAACGATGTAGTTACCGCATCGTCTGTCTGCAAGTACAAACTGTTTGCTAATGATAGTACCTTATTGACTTACATCCTTTCAAACAACATAAGCAAATTAAACCCCTCAATTAACAAGGAACTTGAGCATATTCACAAGAGGCTAGCTGCAAACCGAATTAGAATTAATGGCAAAACAACTAGCTACATATTGTTCTCAAATAATCGTAAATTTAATTGGCCAATTATAAAAAATGGAAACGATAGACTTCATGAGATAGACAGCACTAAATTTCTTGGGGTATCTTTTGACAAACATCTGACTTTCAGAAATCACATCGACAGCATATCAACCATTTCCAACCATTTCTAATATACGAAATCGAAGCCTGGTATGGAACAGACAAAGATAAAACTGATAAAATATTTACCCTGCAAATGAAGGCTAGTAGAGGTATAAAGCGCCTCTCATTCAATTCCCATACTAATCAGCAATTTTAAAACTATGAATATTCTGAAACTGAAAGATGAATATTACTTCCAAATCACCCTATACGCGTTCAAAACTTTTCACAGAAACTATAATCAAGTACTATTCAATTCAATTAGGAAAGTTTCTAATGTACACAATCATTACACAACAAATACGAATAACCTTGTAACACCCCGTTATAATAGATCCAAAACCAAATCCACTTAATTGTGATCCATTTTAATTGATCCACTTTAATTGTGATAAAATTTGAAACTCGCTGACTCCTGTTTACCGTCAGAATGATTCCGTATCAATCTTCAAGTCAAGACTGAAAGAGTTATACCTATCATCTTACTAGTTCAACAATTATTTATTATCGCTTTATTGTTTTCTCAACGTCTCACAATCGCATTTGAATTAGTAACCTTGTTAGACGCATATGAATAACTAGCGAAACAACCTTGCAGTATATTTGAATTTTCATTCTATCAATATTGATAGCACTCCTGTTAAATAATTAAATAGTCAGGTATTGTTAAATATTCAGATATTTAACTGTCACAGAGTTTGTTTCCAGTTGGTGTCTGGGCTTAATAATTCTAGATACATCTATTTTTTTTATGAATTTAGAACAGATAAATAGCTTAAATAGAGCCTTAAATTTTGTACCTGAAATATCATAACTGTAAAATGGAATAGCATGTAAACTGTGCAATCTTGTTGTAATGAACTGTTTCAACTGTTTCAATTGCATGTTTTGCCGTAACACTCGCCAGAAAGCGGTTTAGCGTGGCAGAAAGTATAGAGGTATCTGACCGCTTCTCGGTGGTTAATAATGACCTCGCACGTTATGCCATAACACTCTTCAGAGAGCGGTTCAGCGCGGCAGAAAGTACAGAGGTATCTGCCTTAAGGTAGTGGGCTAGAGAAACATTCCCAGCGCTGCTAACTATACCTACGCTAAGAAAAGGCGACTGCAACAACATCAAATTGAAGCGTTACTTTCCAAAAATTTAAGGAAAACGATTAGGGTTAGATCACGCGTGATTGCCTTGCCAACCTATTATACATGCCATGAATAAATCAGCAAGTGTGTTTTTCTCGGTAAAATATACATCAAATCGGAAACTGTTGAGTAACTTAATTATATACATTGCAATAGCATATCCTAACATAATATCTTGACTGTCCTGGTTCTGCCATTTGACTGAGATATCGTTGGTTACCTCCAAATATTCGACACACGAAAAGGAGTAGTTGGTACTTGAACTTGTTTGGTATGGATTAAACTTTTTCAACATCGAGGCTGATTGGTCGAACTTGTAGTCCTCAGATGTATATTCGAATATGATAGTGTATATCAACCGGACGGAAATAATCTAGTGAAAAGACAACCAGGGGGCTGTAAATAACAGGGCCGTACTACATATTATTAAGGAGTTGAATAAGAAAAAAAATCACGGACGAGAGTTGACACGAATTAATATTTTCTTTCGTTTTAAATGCAAGACGATCTGCTCGTGAGTTGAAGGCTGTTTTACCTAATATACTTTTAGAGTGTAAATGTGAAATAGTCATAATCGATATCTTAGGAAAGCAGAGAAAAGAAAGTTCATAAGTATTGTGGACGCACACAGAACAGGACTAAATTCAAATAATAGATTGTTGTGATTTATTTAGACTTCAATTGAACGGCTGAAAAGCAGGGTCGCATAACTGCATTCGTGTTCTCGCAGAAATATCATCAAACAGCTGATGTTGTTATGCCACTTTGCTTCTCGGCACTTCATCAATATAGAAGACCCTAATTGGGATGAAAATGTATATAATAAATGAACTGCATCAATGATAAGTATTGGTGACAAGGAGATAATAAAAAAATTGTCATGAAATTACTGTTCTTAAGATTACGATCCACTTTCCAGTCTGTCACATCAATTGTTTTCTTTGGCATTATCCATTACCTATTGACCATTATTAGTCAATAGGTAATGGTCAGCAAATCAGTATGCCCGGACAATTTTCGCGGAACGGTTTATGAACATGTCTGATTATTCAGGTTCATGCAGTAGAAAATTATTATTCACTAATATATTAGGGAATGTTAGCGTGTGATTTTTCTGTTGGCTAGAATAACCGAATAAATGTAGTCATTTCCTTGTTTGGCGCCAGTACATCAATCACAACCTAAGTTCCCGCAATAGTTTTTTCTTGTGTAAAGTTCTACCATCAGTTTGCCTCTCAGAATTTGGGCCACGGCTGGGAGTCTAGTATTTGGCTCAAGTTTGGAGGGATCTCCTTGCGTCGTCTCCGCTGTGGAGATCTCAACATCATTGAGGAATACCCTCAGAAAGACCTTTTCCTTCTGACTGAAATAGAAAGGCGAAATTCATTTACGTATCAAGAATTCGCATAACATTAATTGCAATTAATCTTAAGAACGATTCCTCTCTTGGTGCCTACACACCCGAAAGTTATTACAATACTAACTGCTGAGAGGTGTTGTGCTCGATCGATCATAGAACTTACAGTCGCCACCAACTGCAATGTCGTAGTCAACTAATAATTATGCGTCGGTAATTTTTTGCTTTGGTCACTTTCGTACGGATAAATAATTTATGAGTAGATCTTCGTTATCTTACAACACACACTTGAATGTTTAGTCAATTAATATATTCAAATGAATACGAGTTAGTAACTCACACTGTGCATCAGCATTGGACGATAGATATTTACGTAAAAACAAGGATGAAATTTGTTTCATTCCTTGCCGACAATAATAATTTGTTTTTCGCTCCATTTCACGTATATATTGAATTTGCTTCAAAATATGTTTTTGATGCATGTTGGCATTGAACAGTCGGAGTAATATTATAAGAAGTAATGTGATAAAGTTGTTAATGAAAATCCATAGAATATTCTCCAATTCCATGATCATTTGTTCCGTCAGCGACAGTTTCCAAAGATGGCTTTAATCATCACGCATGTTAACCAAGATTCACGCTCTGGTGCAACATCTCATCATCATCCTATCTTAAATTTAGTTGATTCAAACGGATTTATATTCAATGTGACGAGAATTGAGCTCGATTCATACACAGTTGAATAAGGTACTTCATTAACAGATGAATACCTCAGATGAATACCTCAGTTGAATGAGATGATCGGCCGCCGTACGAGTCCAGAGTACGATTTATGAAAGCAGGTGGATAAAAGTAATGACGATGCAAGTGTGTGACGAGGTCTTATGGACGATTCCAATGAATTAGGTGAATTATGCTTCGTGGGAGCTGAATATTTTTCTAATTCAGAAATTAAAGAGAAGTCGACCATAAATGTGAATGATATTGGCCTTCTTGACGTAATAATAAATTTTTAATGTGTATACATTTCCATATATCATGAAGTTATTTATACTATAGAACTTTTTCAATTCCTATATTTAAAGTGTATCTATGAAAATTTGTCGTAATATGTGAGAAAACTTCCTTCTGAATCATGAGCATCAGACTATTACTTCATGAATAAATGTATCGGATAGCATGGACCTCAAACTGCTCCATCTGGCAGGTTGCGTTCAACGTGAGGTAAATTGAGAGTTCCTCATTGAACATGACGTCACGTAATTACCACACTCTACCAATTGATTACGTCAGTAACGTACTGATCCACGTCATCAGCGTACAATAGACGAAATAAATAAGTTTCTTTTCCGCGTTTAGTTACCGATATCATTGCAGGAGGATCGTTTGTTTTTAATAATGCATTTTGGCTGTTCCTATAGATCTAAAGGAAGCAGCTATACCATTAGACATGCTTAAACGTACAATCATGCAGGGATATCGAGAATAACGAGAATTTCGAATGTGAGGTAATCCCGTCGCAAATGTTTCAGTTAGCAGACATCGACTCCATTCCTTTGGGTCGACATATTGTCCAGTGTTCTTTATGGTTGTAATGTCATGATCAGTCGATTGTTTTATTACGTTTATTATTGATCAACGAGGAAAGTGTGCTGGAATGTTTCGTCTCCACCACATTTCTTGACCTCTAATCTCACTCCTCTTCCCAGCTGCTTGTAATTACCATACTCGTGGCCGGCTTGGAAATAGCAGCCGACGCGTCATTTCCTAGCCATCGACACCGTCTGATGTTTCCACAGAAATTACCAAACAAATTTTTCAAACAATAATCTCTTTTGTGGGGAAACTCTGTTTTAGGAGGTCTTCAGTTTTTAGTTCAATTAAATTTAATTTTCCAATTTTTTATTTTATATATCACTTACATTATATAGCCTAGAGTATATTCCATAAACTTCCCTTAACAATGGAAGCACAAACAAAGTTAGTGAACTTTGTGACTTTCCGACCGTTCTGCCAATAATGATCTTTGGTAGATCTTTTTAACCCGCGAACCAATCACAGCCCTCCGGGCGCGGCTGGACGGTTACTTGCACCGCTCAAAGCCCCTCACTGATCAAGCGCTGTTGGTCAGGTCTGGCTGCGGCGAAAAAGAACTATGCCAAATAGATCCGGCCACGAGTGATTTGACAACTTTCACGAAAATGCCCCGCAGATGACTAACGTTTTTTAATCTACAATTTTAGAAACGTTGCTACGTCTATTAATTGATTTTCCCAACTTCCCAAGCCGTAAATAGCTTTTCATTAAGTTTGTGTGGTATAGAAATGTATATCATTGTCCTTCTCCTCACTTATCTGTTACTTCAGTGTTGTGTATGATAAAGACAAAATCGTCTTCATGATCCATCAACTACATTCGTCTTTTCTTTTCCGACACTGCACGGTTAGTTCATTTTTTCGTGGCCTCTGCAATCAGAGTCTAGCCTACAAGCTGCCACCAGCTCCAACAGCTCAGAGGCTTAGTTCAGTTTGCTCTTCGTCTATTAGACTTTTATCCGCCACCACCCATAAGCGGGATCCGCTTTGGAGGTCACATTGCTCGAAGAGCTCATCGCTACAGGTTCATTTAAACCCTTAATTGCGTGGTACAATTATTGTTCGGCAACAGGATATATTACAAATAAATTTATTATAAAAAAAAATTCATGTCCTAACTGTAAACAGGCTAAATTTTTCAAAATTAAATCTTTGGAATTTATAGACTTAGAAAATGCACAGAGATATAAATTTTGTTTACATTTTTTTAGAGTTTGTCACACCGTCTAACCAATTAGTGTTGACTTCTCAAAATGTGTTATTTTAAGTATGGTTGGTCGCATCTATGGAAATAAATTATCAAATGAAACCCTGCTCTAGAATCACAGTTCCAATCGACCTCAAGTCTTCACCAGACCAGGGAGAACAAAGTAAGTTCTGGGCTCAATTTATAAGAAAATAGTTATCAAGCGTCTACGAGGAAGCTAAAATGTACTCGATTTGATAATTATGGACATAAAGAATCGCGAACATGAAAAGAGAGATGGACAGGTTCGGCTGAGCCTGTGAAAACTACATCCCGTACTCTTTATAAGCTAATACCGACATTCTCGCTCAACACAATTTATTGTTTTATCTTTCACACTATAAGTTACTGTCGCGTTAAGTGCACCCAATTGGACGGATAAATTATGACAAAATAATGTTGATGACGCGAAATCAATGTAATCTTTGAGAAACGAAACGAACAGGTAAACCAATGCGAACAACGGAGGAGGGTTCAGCGCATGTGAGTCACCAGTTGGCAGTCGTCGACATGTTCATCAGGGCAATCCCAAATTAAATCAGAAAACCTGTTCATTCGCCTAAAGCCTCTCGTAGTCGTGATGTTGATTGCAATCCTATTTGCGACGCAATACTGCAACACGAAACCTTATTGCTGTAAAGGTACATTATCAGCCAGGTCCTGGCTCCTAACAATGACGTTAGTAGCTTGATCAAAAGACACCATTCATTACTGCATCGACCTCAGCAAGTGGACGGATGGGGGATGCTCTTGAGGAGCTGTGTTTCGTCAACCAGTGATACGAGGGATTTACTTGTTTATTTAGGGTGTTGTTTAAATTAGTTGACAGAATCCATGGCCCCACTCAGCTCCCTGCAATAATGTATGCTGCGAACGAATAAAATTTGGACTCCGATGATGTTAATGCAGACTGTATGGTCACTATGGTAATCGAATTAATGTGGACTCCAATGCTGTTAATGCAGACTGTATGGTCACAATGGTAATCGAATTCATGTGGACTCCAATGCTGTTAATATAGACTCTATGGTCACAATGGTTATCGAATTTATGTGGACTCCAATGGTGTCAGTGCAGACTGTATGGTCACAATGGTAATCGAATTTGTGTGAACTCCAATGCTGTTAATGCAGACTGTACGGTCACAATGGTAATCGAATTCATGTGGACTCCAATGCTGTTAATATAGACTGTATGGTCACAATGGTAATCGAATTTATGTGGACTCCAATGCTGTCAATGCAGACTGTGTGGTCGCAATGGTAATCGAATTTATGTGGACTCCAATGCTGTTGATGTAGACTGTATGGTCACAATGGTAATCGAATTTATGTGGGCTCCAATGCTGTTAATGTAGACTGTATGGTCACAATGGTAATCGAAATCATGTGGACTCCAATGCTGTTAATGTAGACTGTATGGTCATAATGGTAATCGAATTAATGTGGGCTCCAATGCTGTTAATGCAGACTGTATGGTCAATTTGGTAATCGAAGTTATGTGGACTCCGATGCTGTTTATGCAGACTGTATGGTCACTATGGAAATCCAATTATTGTGGACTCCGATCTGTTAATGCAGACTGTATGGTCACTATGGTAATCCAATTATTGTGGACTCTGATGCTGTTAATGCAGACTGTGAATTAAAATGATGGCGTTTTTATGTCACAGCTTAACAGATGTTCTCAGGAAACCAGTTTCCCGACCTCATTACTTTGTTCTGCTTTCCTCGGATGAACCGCCGGATTAGGACAATTCTGCGGCTCATTTTTAGTGAATTAACTGAGGGTGGCACTAACTATTCGGCACTTTGATATTCGGTAGCATTTTGCTATCTGCCTCCACATACTGCTCATACGCTCCCAACTTATATACCCACCAGGTAATGCAAATTCAATTCTGTGCACTTTGTTTATCATCTGTCTCGCTCTGCCACTTCATGGGTGGTTGGCTACTGCTTAAACGATCTCTCTTTTGACCGGACATCTATTATACAAATGGCCTACCATTGAGCATGAATCAATAAATGGATGGTTCACTGGCAGGTACACATTACTCAGCGCACCCGAGTTAAATTCTGTATGATAAACAACTGATTTTATTTATGAAAAAAACTAAACACCTCGTTATTGATGTCGAGTGAACACGCCTGTAAATAGGAAATACTCCACACCTCATCTCATTGACATTTCATTACACCAAATTGAAGGGCTTTGATGGGAAGTGGTCTAAATGCATAAGAATTGTTACCATTATAGACCACTTTCCATTATAGGAATTGCTACCATTATAGGCCACTTTCCATTAAAGCCTATCACTGTTGAACCAAATAGACAATCAGTATTCTGGCTGAGATTGTTAATAATCCAAAAATCGTTTTTTTCCATTTCCAATACATCGACACTTATACATAAACAGTTTGAATAAATGAAAACGCTGGACAATGGCCTGCAAAATAAAATACTTCATTACTTCCTATTCATAGCTATCGACAGAAATTGTCCATTTAATTTTTTAATTGCTCAACAACATTTCTGAGAGGAAAAAAAAACGATCATCATTACACCCTCGTTCTATATTTAAACGAATTTACACGAATGAAGCGGTGGATTTATCGATACCCGTTGATAAGGGAGGAGGGCTTGGGAACAATGGGATAAATGAATTACAAACGGAAAACCAACAAATAATTATTTACGTTGTGAGTTGAGAATACCAGGATGGCATAACGCCGTAAATGTATTAGAGTTGTTCTTCGAATAGCAGTGAGAATATTTTGTGGCCAGTGCGAACGAAACGACCTCAATGAAAGCCATATTATTGCGTTGGTGAATTAAGGCAACGTAAACATCTTCATGGGATACACGCGTCTCGAGGACAGAAGTTTGCTGAGCGACAATGTTTTTTAGAAGTAAGACAAAGCGCACCTCACGAACATAATTCCATCGGTTGTAATATGCGGAGTGACAACGGATTCCATTAAAAAATATTGCATGATTTTTTTACCTTCATATGATTTATACAGTATATCTTCTTCATGCGCCCGGCTGTGTAATTGTGTATCCTCTTGACGTATCCGGTTGTGTAATAGCGTATCCTCTCCACGCATCAGGTTGTGTAATAGAGGATCCTCTTCCCGCATCCAGTTGCTTTATAACATCAAGTCCCGTGCTTGTATTCGGCATCCTCTATCTTGTTTGCTCATGAGAGGCTCAATGGTGAACCAATTAATCTGAAAGGGAAAGACATTTATGTCTGTGAAAGAGGGGTCGCGTGTGAAAAGACTATCACGTCATCAACAACATACCCCCTAATTTGCAGGAACGGTTCCTAATCAATTAGGCGTAATTTAATTGTGTGCGAGTAATGTCATAGACAACCTTATGTCGGACATTTGCCGCTCTCAAGCTTTTCAGTAATTTTTTAGTTCAGTAAATAGTCATGATAAAGTAAACGAAGGTGATCCGACTTACTCAGCTTATTTTTCTTGAAATTAATGGCACAATGTAGAGCTTGCATCTGTCTCCACATATTGAAAAGTGGAGAGTAGAGGATGACCTTCAACAATGTCCATCGGTTGGTCCTTCCTCCTCAACACTAGTTATAAGTTAATATTAAATTCACCTAACTATCAAATGTTGTCTTCAGAACAGCTCACGCTGACGAAGACTTGGTTCGTATCATCTGTGAATTCTGATATTTCTGTTATTTTGTCAACATGTCATTATACCTACATAAATTGTAAATCCCTTAATATTAAATCCTCTGCATCCTTAATATTTCTACTATGCATTCTCGATGAATGAAAGGCACGAGCATTGCCGTATAATACCGCTGCCTGGAATTCTGACGGCAACCTCGTAAATGCTAGCATGTTCATTTCTGTCACTGCATTTGATATTGGGTATCTGTCCATGCAAGCAGGGACATAGACATTTGGCTACTGCAATATTGTACACGTGGACAATTGCACTGTTTATA
>SDVV010023482.1:0-12751 GCA_016164225.1 Gammarus roeselii | reverse complement strand
TAAATGACAGCTGAAACAGTAAATAGTCATGATAAAGTAAACGTCGGTGATCAAACTTCCTCTGCTTATTTTTCTTGAAATTAATGGTCTAATGTAATGCTTGCATCTGTCTCCACATATTAAAAAGTGGAGAGTAGAGGATGTCCTCCAACATGTCCATCGGTTGGTCCTTACTCTTCAACCCTAGTGTTAAGTTGATATTAAATTCACCCAGGTAGCAAATGTTGTCTTCAGAACAGCTCACGCTGACGAAGACTTGGTACGTATCATCTGTGTATTCTGATATTTCTGTCATTCTGTCAACATGTCATTATACCTAAATAAATTTTAAATCCTTAAATCCTTACGATTAAAAGGTCTGCATGTCGTGCATACACACGTGAACAGGATAGCAAGGCACTTAGTGGTTTGTGATGCAAGCTGTTACAGATGCATGTGCCTGCCATACACGTTTATCCGACATGCTCTTGACTGGGATGAAATATGACGAAAAATCTTTATGGTATGCCTCTTTCTCCACCCCAGTAGGTGAGTGGCTGTCATGACTTCGGCTTCTTCGGATAGGACAGTAAAAAATCGAAATTCCCAGTGGGATAGAACACCAGTCTCTCAACACCAGCCTGGATCTGATACCATTACCCTACCTCGCTGACAAGGTGACTTGACATCTTTGGGAATTAAATAAATGTCCGTTCTAACGGTCATGAGATCCTTTAAATGAGGATTTATTGTGCAAAATCTATTTCTGATAGTGGTGATTAAGACAAAACATGGTCCTGAGTAGTGAGCACGGTAACGAAAAAAGTCCTCAAATCCGACCTCCTCCTTTTCTTTCAAATCTATGCGCGGGAAGTGACTTGCTTCATCACATGCTCTGCCATTGTCAACCCAAGAGGCTTCTTCCTATTTTGCCTGATACGTACAATTGTCTTATTGATTGGTTTTCTCTAGAGTCGCCTTACTCCTCGCCGTAATTGGAGAGAAATAAACGCTTGGCGGCACAAATAGTTGGGCTGGGAAAACCTTGTCGATGACCGTCGTTACTATGACATTGTTGAAGTAATTTTAAGCCGTAGAAAAACTGAATGCGACCAAATGGTATTTGCTGTAACAAAGCAATGTTTTCATGGATGAAAAAAATCGTCCAAGAGTAGGCTTTGTTTTGAACAGTCACGACACGTGGGCAGATCTGAGCTACCCAATGCTATAACATAGGACTCCAATCTTTCAAGTTCACATTCTGTCGCTATCATTTTAAATTTCATTTCATTTTTCAATACACTCCCGTATCCGTCTTTGATTTCGTGAAAATCGTCCATATAATGTGTGCACTCAGAAAAAATCTGACATCAGAAGCCGGTATTGGTCGTAAACCATATCGCTCCAACAAGGAATCACCACGAGCAGAACATCAATTACTCCTTTCCTATTCATAACTGAGTTCAATTATACTCAAGAGGATTCTAGTTACCGGGACAACAAATTAACCACCCGTATTTCTTATTAGGCTGCCAGATTGAAATATTCCCACACACGCTCTAAAAGAGCGTGTGGGGAGAAGAAGGAGGAGGTGATGGATGTAAAGGCAGGTCGTCGTTGAAGAATAGGAATGTACGGAAGAGGTGGCCTGTGTATTTTCGCAGTTGTTGAACTTTCAGATTGTCTGAGTGGCAAACATTATCTCTGTAGGTGGTGGTGAACATACACCGGGCTTAGGAGCGAAATTTGTGGCGGGCATTACTAATGAAGAGGTACAGG
Source organism: Gammarus roeselii (assembly GCA_016164225.1). Classification (NCBI taxonomy): domain Eukaryota; kingdom Metazoa; phylum Arthropoda; class Malacostraca; order Amphipoda; family Gammaridae; genus Gammarus; species Gammarus roeselii. Next base: position 10,993 of record SDVV010023482.1, on the reverse strand, counting down.
AGGGGGTAGAGTTGAAGAAAGTAGGTGGAAGCCCGTGATCTGATTAACGTTGAGATTTTGTGCTTAAAGACGGGTGGATAAACAATGGTCGAATGGATGATGAGGCTACTAAATCTGTGTTTTGTGTCAGTCGTGATGCCTTGTGCTTGGCGCAATGCTTGAATTGTTTCGTTGTATAATGGCAAAGGCGTTAGAAATGAATGCAACAACTCGAGAGGTATCAGTTTGTTGTGTGTGGTGGGTAAGTTACACGAGAGACAGGAAATCAAGAGGATTAGAGACGATTAGCGATGAACGGGGTGGTTTCCTTGCGATGGAACTGGGCTTTCATGTATCCGCAAATCACCTTGCGATGAATCTGGAAAGGCCTATAATGCGGAAGATTGCGAGGAGTTCGGAGAGTTGTAAGCTTGTTAGCAGCAGATCACTTATCGGATCTGGAAGCAAGTTGAGTGCTTGGTTTCCCATGGAAGTGCAACTGAGGCAAGGTTGCGTAATGTCTCCCTGATTGTTTAGTCTCTGAATGAAAAGAGTGGTCAAACTGCGAACGCGAGTTCACTGGAACGAGGTTTAGAGTGGTTAGAAGCAAATGGACGGAAGGGGCAATGGAGTCGGTTGTGTTCGTGGATGCTACGGCCCAAGTGGAAGATTCAAATAAAAAATTGTGAGAGCTAGTCTTGGAGTTTGGTAGAGTGGGTGGGATGAGGAAACTGGGAGTTGATGTGGGAAAAAGAAAAGTAATGAGATATTCGAGGAATGAGGAGGAGAACTGATTCAGTGCTGCAATAAATGGAGTGTTATTGGAGTATCTGTGTTCACATCTGGAGAAGACTGGATAAGAATGAACGAAGGGTGCACGTTGATTGAATTAGAATTGGGATTGTACTGAAGTTGGGGGACTGTTAATTCAGATGCTGTGAGGTGGCTCGGAAACATGGTGGGGATTGGGTCATGAGAGATTATAGGTAAAGGGCATGAAAAAAATAGAAGTCTTTCTACCAAGCGCCGCATTTGTGGTTTTACGAGCATGAATAATAGCCTTTCGTCGCTGTTTTGAGAACACCACAGTCTGTTTCTAAACGAGTAATTGAGGGCAGTGTTTGTGTACAAACGGTAACGACAAATGTCTCGACTCGTGTTTGTTCATATATTTATTTTATTTCAATGTTAAAATCAATTCACCTTTCTCTATGTGTTCCATCATTTGGAATCATTTTTCCCAGCACAATTGTACATTTTACATGTTTTTATAACGATTTAGAGAGGAAAGACATCAGTGTCCAGGTAGAAGAATAACGTGCATTGGATAGGCGTGAGTAGAGAATGGGTGTGAATGGATGAGTTTTGACGCAGCCTTGAAACGCTTCTCCCCATTGTCGTATCGTTGAGGAACGGGATAATTGTGAGTTGGGGAGGGCCCGGCAATTATGGCGGAACAGGTGTTGGTTAGTAAAAGCTGACGGATCCTGCTGCTGACACTGGTGTCGGACCTCACTCCCCGGCGCTATAAAGCTGACGGACCCTGATGCTGATACTTGTGTCGGACCTCACTCTCCGGCGCTATAAAGCTGACGAACCCAGCTGCTGACACTGGTGTCGGACCTCGCTCCTCGGCGCTATAAAGCTGACGGACCCTGTTGCTGACACTGGTGGCAGACTTCACTCCACAGCGCTATAAAGCTGACGGACCCAGCTGCTGACAATGGTGCCATACATCACTCCCCGGCGCTATAAAGCTGACGGACCCAGCTGCTGACACTGGTGCCAGACCTCACTTCCCGGCGCTATGAAGCTGACGGACCCAGCTGCTGACACTGGTGCCAGACCTCACTCCCCGGCGCTATAAAGCTGACGGACCCAGCTGCTGACACTGGTGCAAGACCTCACTTCCCGGCGCTATAAAGCTGACGGACCCAGCTGCTGACACTGGTGTCAGACCTCACTCCCCGGCTCAATAAAGCTGACGGACCCTGTTGCTGACACTGGTGTCAGACCTCGCTCCCCGGCGCTACTCTCATGATCGACCGACAATAACCTTTGACTGGGTCTGGTCTAAAAGTGTGTGTAGCAGGGTCTTGTCGGGACCTTCTAGCGCGAAAGGGCTAGGTTTAGGTAGTTGTATCGGCCGTCCCCTATTTGGCGTTTGCGACCTTCCGTCTGAATATGTGTATTCCAGAAAAGGATTGCATTGCTTGCATGTGAAACCTTTGGTCATAACTTGAAGAAGGTTCTTAAACTGGGGCGATTAACCATAATAATATCTTAGGTCAAGTCCTTCATCATAACATAAATTACAAAACAAAGAAGACAACCAATAATAGAGATGAGATACCCAACGACTCAAGGCATTGCAATCAATTTAAGTCGTATAATTCATTACAAGTGTGAAATGACCATCAAATCTTAGTACAATACACACTTACTTTTGGTTTGATGAACTAGAGTGATAAAAGTATACACCATCTTTTGGTTTGATGATGTAGAGTGATAACAGTATACACAATCTTTTGGTTTGATGACGTAGAGTGATAACAGTATACCCCAAATTAAACCTTTATCAGCTTTTCCCCAACAGTAAATTGAATCCTGTAGAGGAATGTACTTATATTTTCTTGATGTACTCGCTGATTCACACTTTCACCCTGATTTCCGGGCACTTCATATTTTCCGGGAAATTTTCACGTTACTCCTAAATCCGACAACAGATGGCGCATAACTACGAATATAAAATATAATCAAAAGCAGTTCCAGTTGAAACCGAGGAAAGTGGGTAACATTTATTTTACATCAAGACCAATCATGGTCCTAGTCCAATGACCCTTTATTGCCCTCTTCAACAGAGCCGCGCTGCAGAAGCCTCAATAAGTCGTCCATTCCACATATTGGTTCAATCACGGAGATGAGGAAACTCGGCTTCAAGTGGATGATTGCAACCACCAGGGTAGCAGATGGGTCGGGTCGAGAGATGACAATAAAAGACTGTCATGGCGAAAGGTTTTTTAACGGGTATGGGGCAGTGACTTCGAAGAACATGCGAGATATCATTTGATGATGAAAAATATGTTTTTTTTACCCTGCAGAAACGCATATCAACAAATTTTGAAACTTGTTTGCCTTAGAATTTATTCCCCAATGAAAATTGAAATTGATGACCCGTTGCCATGTCTCAACCATTAAACGGATTTGTTAAGCCTCTGCACGGAAAATAGTCTTCGGAGAAGTATTTCAATCCATATAAAGTTTGTCCTAAGAATGCGCGACAGGTTATGCAAAGCAGAATGCAAAGTAAGAGATGCTATCAAAGCAAGAAATAGCATTTAGGGGCTATTATATATTATATTTTGCAAGGGCATTCGGATACTTACGTGAAATAAAAACCTTCAATGGACCAATCGTATAAGATACCGGAGTTAGTCATTGTTCATCCTATTATTACCGGAGTTAGTCATTGTTCTTATTATTATTACCGGAGTTTGTCATTGTTCTTCCTATTATTACCGGAGTTAGCCATTGTTCTTATTATTATTAAGGAGTTTGTCATTGTTCTTCATATTATTACCGGAGTTTATCATTGTTCTTCCTATTATTACCGGAGTTAGTCATTGTTCTTCCTATTATTACCGAAATTTGTCATTGTTTTTCTTATTCTTACCGGAGTTTGTCATTGTTCTTCCTATTATTACCGGAGTTTGTCATTGCTCTTCCTATTATTACCGGAGTTAGTCATTGTTCTTCCTATTATTACCGGAGTTTGTCATTGTTCTTCCTATTATTACCGGAGTTGGTCATTGTTCTTCCTATTATTACCGGAGTTTGTCATTGTTCTTCCTATTTTTTAATGACTACACGGAATCACCAGAAAAAGTTCATGCAGATGATTGATACCTGTTTAAGTTTGTTTTTATCTTACCTTCCGAATCGGATGAGTAATTTGATAGGTCAAGGTCTCAATGACAGTTATTTAACTTTATATCAAACCAAAACGATCGCTTCAAGATACGAAGAAGGTTGAAGAGGTTATTCATCGTGATATATTCGTTTATGATAGCATTGCATTTTTAATGTTGCAATTCAGGTAATCAGATATCCATAATTAATACTAAAATAGTCAGAACAATAATTTTTGAATTAACCAATCGTGTGCGTTGTTTCATCATTACGCTTTTCTAATGAGTGGGGACAACGACAAAGACGCGCAGTGAACCACAAACATTGGCAGATGCCACCAAAATTATTAGTTTAGATGTGTCGGAAATAAACTGGTCGAGACGAATAGAGTTTATATGCATCTTGATGGCAAATTATGTAGGCTCAGCCACTTTGAGAGCGTCATTTGGACAGTAGAATTCTTTGTTTCTAATGGCTTTAAGCGGAAACTGTTCATTATCGCAACCCTAGGCCCGACTAACCAGCTGCATATAAAACTATCCAATATCGTACTCAGGGGTCCAAGGAAGAAGAATGCATTTGGCCCCTGATATTCTATAACATTTTTCGGCTTCCAAACTAATCAAATAATGCATTTAATTGTAACATCACGCGGGTAGTCGACAGAAGTCGTTCAAGGCGAACAAATTCAGTTGAAGTCGATGAATTTGTCAGAGTTCCTTTATGTCGGTTAAGATCGGTTTGGTTCGTTAAGTTTAGTTATGATCGTTTGAAGTTTGTTTCAATAGCTGGAATCTTTCTGTATACTGTTGAAGACATAATACTTGGTTTACATGGTCTACAGTCTGTTAAGGTCGGTTGTCCTCGTCCGGGGATGAGCTCTCTCGATACGGCCACGGGTTTCTGCCTATTCCCGCAAGAATTTATCCGACAGTCTCAAACACGACGGTTTCGACCAGGCATGGAAGGTCTCTGTTGAAGGCGACTGACCACTGGAAAACATCATCTTTCTAATTGAACAAGTTACCAACATTGTTTCGATTGGTCTGGGATCAAATAAAGGTATAAAGTAGTCAAACTGATTATTCATAATAGGTGTTAATTATATATAAACAGTTCTTTCATAGTATAAAACGTTTTCGGTTCCATGGCAGTTGATCAAAATTTTAGATTAGCTGAATAAATGCAAAAAGATGGAGTCAGTATTGATTTTACTCTCCTAGCATTTTTGAGAATTGAAATTGAATAAGCATGTTCGTGAATGCAAAAAAATGACGTAAGAGTAGTTTTGTTGTTGCCAGACACTTGAGATGCCGTCTTTCTGACCAATCACCATAATACGCCGTCATCGTGTAGAGCGCTCCCGGTACGTTTTGATTACCATTCAAACACACCTGCAGTCAACTAAATCAATGCATCGCTGTACCGGCAAGCCTATAGACAATCGATGATTTAGATTGCAAGTGATGTTCAAATGACGAATTTATATTTACGTTACTCTGTCGCTGAAATTAACGTAATAGATCGGAAGCGAGCAAAAATATATTCTATTATAAGATCGTCTCTTTTTTTGTCTCGGATTTTTTTTTGAACGAACGCTTAATTTAAGCGCGTTCTTCTTAAATTATTCAATTTACCATAAACAGTTTTCTGTGCATTACCTCACTTTGACAAGTTCCAAGAAACTAGAGTGGGAGTCAATATGTAGGACTTGTATTGTCATTTTCAATTGCCTCACATGGCTTGCAGACGTGCAGGAGGTGGTGTCAGAAGTTTGTGGCCACATGGCTTGCAGACGTGCAGGCGGTGGTTTCAGAAGCTTGAGGCCACATGACTTGCAGCCGTGCAGGCGGTGGTGTCAGAAGCTTCAGGCCACATGGCTTGCAGACATGCAGGCGGTGGTGTCAGAAGCTTGAGGCCACATGGTTTGCAGACGTGCAGGTGGTGGTGTCAGAAGCTTGAGGCCACATGGCTTGCAGACATGCAGGCGGTGGTGTCAGAAGCTTGAGGCCACATGGCTTGCAGACGTGCAGGCGGTGGTGTCAGAAGCTTGAGGCCACATGGCAGGCAGACGTGCAGGCGGTGGTGTCAGAAGCTTGTGGCCACATAGCATGCAGACGTGCAGGCGGTGGTGTCAGAAGCTTGTGGCCACATGGCTTGCAGACGTGCAGGAGGTGGTGTCAGAAGTTTGTGGCCACATGGCTTGCAGACGTGCATTCGGTGGTATCAGAAACTTGAGGCCACATGGCTTGCAGACGTGAAGGCGGTGGTGTCAGAAGCTTGAGGCCACATGGATTGCAGACATGTAGGCGGTGGTGTCAGAAGCTTGAGGCCACATGGCTTGCAGACGTGCAGGGGGTGGTGTCAGAAGCTTGAGGCCACATGGCTTGCAGACGTGCAGACGGTGGTGTCAGAAGCTTGAGGCCACATGGCTTGCAGACGTGCAGGCGGTGGTGTCAGAAGCTTGAGGCCACATGGCAGGCAGACGTGCAGACGGTGGTGTCAGAAGCTTGTGGCCACATGGCTTGCAGACGTGCAGGCGGTGGTGTCAGAAGCTTGTGGCCACATGGCATGCAGACGTGCAGACGGTGGTGTCAGAAGCTTGTGGCTACATGGCTTGCGGACGTGCACGCGGTGGTGTCAGAAGCTTGTGGCCACATGGCTTGCAGATGAGGATGTTGCATTCATAAGGAGGGAAATTGAACGAGGTTCATGTTTGCGTCGTGACGTGTAAAACTTGTATATATGGATGAACTCTCAAGAACCCTCCGGCACATAAAAAAGTCGGCAGAACGTTGTTGAGGAAGAGCAATCAAGAAATCATCATTTGTTGAAGTATAATTTGGTTTCTTACAGGATCTCCAGGAATACCTGAATATGGATATCAGAATCAAAGTGTCAGTGGAAATAATTATAAACCACTTGATTTTCCACACATTTTCTCATTAACTGCTGTGTGGAATAGCTCCTGCCTGTGTACACCCTTTTGCTAGCCAGGTGATCCGTTAAGTCGGTCAAGAAACTCTGGTATGATTACGCGATGGAGAGTAAATGGTTCAGTAGGCGGCACTCACTTCTTCACTTCAGTTAGAATCGCTCCGTCATTTACCGTGGAACATATTGCTTCTCGGAGCGGAGCCGGGAACAAGTCCTTGCCTGGCACCGAGTCGGCCCTCACGGGAAACCTATTGCTTCTCGGAGCGGAGCCGAAAACATGTCCTTGCCTTGCACTGAGTCGGCCCACAAGGGGAACCTATTGCTTCTCGGAGCGGAGCCGAGAACAAGTCCTTGCCTTGCACCGAGTCGGCCCTCAAGGGAAACCCATTGCTCCTCGGAAAGGAGCCGAGAACATGTAAATTTAATTCCAAAATCGAATAACCTTTATGATAATAACTCAAAATTAATGGAAAAATGATGACTTTACACGAGCTAAAACCAAATGAATCAATAAAGTTGCTCATGTCGGATCACTTGCCTAGGCATGCTTAACGGCTGTTGAAGAGTATAACTCAGTTAGGGGTAAATATTTTTTTATCTCTAAATGTGCCTTACAATAATATTGAAATCAGTTCCAATATTTAATAGCGTGAACTTTAATGATGAATTGCAGTAGAATCGAAAGAAAAAAAAGCATAGACCAGAAGCCATTCCAATCATCACCGGATGAGCTGGTGGGGGGGCGCCAACGGCAGGAAATATTTCGTTGTTACTATATCGCTGGGCTTGTAGCGTATCCATTAGCTAAGTAATTGAAAAGTAATTGAAATAACGTTTGACACATTGTTTCAGGGTTCAAGGGTTAGTGTTCTTTTAGTTGTTAATGAAATAATTATTGGTTCAATAAAACAAATTGATTTTGGTGAAGTGGATCCCACATTCTGCTAGAGTAACAATTCGGCAATGCCATGCATCAATGTATTGTTCAAATAATATTTCATGTTGATATAGCCTAATATAAATGTCAATTATCATAACATGACGAAGTCAATAGAGAATAAAGTTAAAGACATTATGGTTCCAGTCTTAATGGCTTTTGCCAAACAGTAACGATTTATTATCTAGGTTCAAAAAACGGATCTTCTATGTTTATCATATGGTTTCTGATTCATGGAATTGCTAATTTTGTGTTAGCTTGAATTCGCGTGGATGACAATAGATTTTAGTCGTTGGCTTCATCCATCAATACCCGATTTATTTTACCCCAAGGCCCAGCCGCGATGCTGATTCTTTGCTTGAAATCGAAAACTTCTTAAATCGACCTTCAGAGGCCCGCAACCACGAGACGAGGCACTGATAAAATTAACCTGAGATAAACCTTGTTCCTTTGCCGATTTCAAGTACTTAACACGAATGCCTATTCCCGTTTGGTCACGATCTGTATTCCAATTCCGTCAGAGCCCATACTTGCCGTAAATGTTATTTCGGTGCAGGAACCGAAATGCTGCCTGACCGAGCAGGTCACAAATAACTGCCTGACCGAGCAGGTCACAGATCACTGCCTGACCGAACAGGTCACAGATCACTGCCTGACCGAGCAGGTCACAGATCACTGCTTGACCGAACAGGTCACAGATCACTGCTTGACCGAGCAGGTCACAGATCACTGCTTGACCGAGCAGGTCACAGATCACTGCTTGACCGAGCAGGTCACAGATCACTGCTTGACCGAGCAGGTAACAGATCACTGCTTGACCGAGCAGGTCACAGATCAGAGCATGCAATGCGAAGTCTTGCCGGCGTGGCTTGATTTCTTCTCCTACTATTAAGGCTCTCACGTTTGCAGTTCTTGACTTTTTTTCTTTGAGAAATAAAAGCTCGAGCAAATTCATTTTTAAAACCTATTTCGATGTTGATTTTTTTTTGACCAGGCTGGAGATACTCCAGCATTTAAAATTAAACAAAGATTTGGATACAACCTCTGAACAAGATTTTTTTTTCAAATACTGACTAAAAATAAAACCAATCCAATCATCACTTCGGAAGATTCTTTCAAGTATGTGCTGCCATCTTCATTTTGTTTTACGCGGAAAAGCATTAAAAATGTTAACAACCAAACGGAAACAAGAACGAAATAATTCGTAATTATATATGCATCACAATTTCTCCTGATCCTCTTTCCCTGTTCCAAGTACTTCACAGCGGCATCATAATAGTCGGTTTACGAGGTGGCGTCCAGTTTTGTCCTGCTAAGTTCACGAGGTGGCGTCCTGTGTTGTACTGCTAAGTTTACTAGGTGGCGTCCAGTGTTGTACTGCTAAGTTTACGAGGTGGCGTCCAGTGTTGCACTGCTAAGTTTACGAGGTGGCGTCCAGTTTTGAACTGCTAAGTATCCGAGGTGGCGTCCAGTGTTGTGCTGCTACGAGTCCGATGTCCCGTCACTGGGAATTTAAATGCCACTGGAAATTCCCTCAGAGGCATTAACACAATTATTCCTATCTTCTACTCGCTCTCTATTTCAGGATATATTTTCTATTCTGATTCATGGTTCAATTGTTGTCTTCACGTCTCAAATGTCCTGTAGTTACACTACATGAACCACAGTAGTTTGTTCCTCCATGAACCTGTCTTCCTGTCCTTACTTCACTTTCCACTACCTTAATTTCCATGCTATTTTTGTGCCCACTTCAAATCCAAATTGCGACGTTTCCTGGTAAATAGTAGAGCATTTGGCGGCAGGAACCAGTCTTCCATGTATCTGCTGTCGTTCACCCGCAACACAACATCAACTTGAACTCCTTTCTGATTACATGGCGTTGCTTCAATATACAGGATAAACTATTATATTCCTGACGGCAGAAGCTCCATGAATGTTAATTTATGAGTTGATTGTTTCAATCATTCAGTGAATATGAATGAACATGCTACTCGTCACTGTTAGAATGTAAAACATCATTTGAGCGTTTTGCAAATATCATCTTTCTACTCTAGTTACGCCTAATAATCCGACGATAGGAGGCGGTATGTCCGGTTTGAATGACCCTATCATTCGTGTGCTACACCCCCACCGAGCTTGTATGTTTTATAGTATGTATTTAAAAATTTACATTCTCTCCAAACGTTTGACTGCAAACATACAAACATACAACCATTCAAACGTACCTAACTACGCACAATTTGATTCAAATGAAGTTAAAAAAGGGAAATTTAAAATAAGTTCTCTATTTTTGTAACCGATAGTACCTTTACCTTCACCTAAACCTAGTACCTTTACCTATATCCCAGATGGTATATTATGTTCACCGCACTCCGCAGACGCTAGAGGCGCCATCGTTCTTTCACCAATATAAATAGTGAGGTGAAATTGTTGTTGGGAAACTTCCGGATAGATTTGATGAACAGACATCTTGTGGGAGAGTCGAGTCAAGGTAACTAAAGGCTCTTGTCTTCATTCGCCTCGGTATGTCTCACACATCGTCTGATAATGTGTCAATTTTTCTAGCGAACTAATTCAAAGGAAAATAATCACCATCCGCATACCAGAAGGTATTACAAAAAGGAACACAATTTTGAGAGTTCCGTGTATTAGTAACTTTTTGCTCTTTAGTTAACATTAGAATTTTAATGCACTACCTAGGTTTTTGTCGAATCAGCAAAATGTTAATTATTTGACTGGCAATGAATTTACTCATTATTTATAATATGTTGCGACATTTTATTTTGTTAGTGGGTCACGTGTAGAGTTTTACTGTTGGAGTAAGATTTCTGTCGGATTATTCCGGTTTATGTTTTGCTGTGACGTTAGATTTGCTGCTAGCTATAGGAGATGATAAATGATATTTGTCCTGTTCTCATCACCCTTAGTGGAAAATGTTTATCCATGTAGTAGGAAAAAATGCTAAACCACTCTAGGGTATATTGTGTGATCACACCACTTTATTCGTGAGTTATGTATACGTGTTTGACGATTTCTCAGGTTATTTTCGTTGAATTTTGCGACGATTTCAATAGTTATGGAAGTCCTTTCCCGTACATCTTGTTTGGTAATGTAGGTTCACCTGTCCCGGAGAATTTTTCTATTACTAATTATTTGTTTGTGAGGATTATATATTTTCTAATCATTCACTATAGGAATAACCTTTCTAATACCCATATTGGTCCATTTAGC
>SDVV010023481.1:0-12751 GCA_016164225.1 Gammarus roeselii | reverse complement strand
ACTGATCACCACACCTGTTCTATTCACAGTCAACTGATCACCACACCTGTTCTATTCACAGCCAACTGATCACCACACCTGTTCTATTCACAGTCGACTGATCACCACACCTGTTCTATTCACAGCAAACTGATCACCACAACTTTTCTATTCACAGTCGACTGATCACCACACCTGTCCTATTCACAGCCAACTGATCACCACACCTGTTCTATTCACAGCCAACTGATCACCACACCTGTCCTATTCATAGCCAACTGATCACCACACCTGTTCTATTCACAGCCAACTGATCACCACACCTGTTCTATTCACAGTCGACTGATCACCACACCTGTTCTATTCACAGTCAACTGATCACCACACCTGTTCTATTCACAGCCAACTGATCACCACACCTGTTCTATTCACAGTCGACTGATCACCACACCTGTTCTATTCACAGCAAACTGATCACCACAACTTTTCTATTCACAGTCGACTGATCACCACACCTGTCCTATTCACAGCCAACTGATCACCACACCTGTTCTATTCACAGCCAACTGATCACCACACCTGTCCTATTCATAGCCAACTGATCACCACACCTGTTCTATTCACAGCCAACTGATCATCACACATGTTCTATTCCCAGCTAACTGATCACCACACCTGTTCTATCCACAGCCAACTGATCATCACACATGTTCTATTCCCAGCCAACTGATCACCACACCTGTTCTATTCACAGCCAACTGATCACCACACCTGTTTTATTCACAGCCAACTGATCACCACACCTGTTTTATTCACAGCCAACTGATCACCACACCTGTTCTATTCACAGCCAACTGATCACCACAACTGTTCACTTCATTCGCGGCTGATGCACCATCCCACCTTGGCATACTGCTTGACAGGCGAACCGTTCGCTATTAGCCGTCCTTCGCCAATTTAAACATGATTGTAACATGTAACAACCATTGCTCGCTAACTTTCTTTGCCATACCAATAGATCATTAGTTAGTGGGAATGTCTCGTTACCTATCCATCGTATTCATATAAATCATGCTACTGTTCAGCTGTAATATGCCACTACTGTTCTCAGTGTTCTTACTGATAGCATTATCGCCTTTATCATTGCTATCCAGCAAAAAACGATAAGCAGAATTGCCCCCGTGTGGCGGCGCTGGCCATTTTCTTTGGTTTGAACCATTTTCCAATAATCACCTACCGTACAAGAGTCTGCTTTCACGCTTCTAGAAATCGGGTCACATTTCCGGACTACTTATGAGCTGCTGAACCAAGTTGGACATATGGCGGAGTCCATTGGACCCTATTGGACTAGTGGCATAGTCCATTCGACCAAATTGGACATATGGCCCCCACCAATCTGCAGTACAGCTCTGCCTGATCTGCCGCTTATGTGTTTCCAAGTGTGCAGTATAGGCGAAGGAGTAACGAGTATCTATCCCTCCCCAACGCTGGACATGTATTGGGGGTGGGGGGCGTCCAGGGCCTCTTTGCCAAAGCAAGCTGCCGAGAGCACAGGGAGTCATCAGGGAGAAATGAAGACAAACATTGAAGGAAGAGGAACTATTCCTCCCCAAGGTCCATACTGCCAGACACATTGTATTGGAAGGGAGCAGCGTCTAGGGCCTCTTTGCGAAAGCAAGCCACAGGGAGCACATGGAGTCATCAGGGAAAAATGGAGACCGACATTGAAGGAGGGGGAATTCCTAAAACTAGATCCCGTTCGGGATGTCGAGTTAAAGTGAGAAGAAGATTTAAGCTGCACTGGAGAGCTGGAAAAGTAACATATGAGAAGCAGAATGTTACAGGAGTAAAGGGAGGTTAGAGGACGGTAACATCACGACGGAGTCGAGTGAATGAATCTTAGCCAAATATTAAGCAGTCATCAAGAGAGTTAAGGCCAGGAAAAGAATCGGATACGAGAAAAGCAACGTGTATCAGGAACATCGCATGTCCGACAAAAAGGAGCTACACTTTGCATGCTTTTTGTTTTGCATGCTATTAGTTTGTGAGGTACATCTTGCCGTGAAGCCTCGTGTTTTCATATATACCACTGTTCAAATTTCATTTTTTTAGTTTAAATCCAAGTTCAATAACCACCTACCTAAAATTGTTGCCCATATAATATGAGGTTCTTATTTTCCTCTAACATGTGGAAGTGGAATTACCCTGACAGAAATTTGGGGTGGCTCAAGGTCGGTTATCAAATTATAGAGGCCAACCAACCCACACTAAACCTGCTCCACGCGTCAAAACAACTGCATGCACCAAATACCTCAACAGGCATTATAAACTAAATCATAACAGCCGTGTTATTTGTTTTCAAACCCGTTCGAGCAACAGAAGTGATCCATGACTTCGTTCCCCCACTTCCTTCAGGATGGGAATCACCCCAGTTTGAGGGCGCCGTCCACACGATACAGCTCCTATTTATCACAACACTCCTCTCCTAACTTTCCTCAGGCTCGGAATCACCCGTTTGAGGGCGCCGTCCACACGATACAGCTTCTATTCATCACAACACCACCCTTAAAACTTCCCTCAGGCTAGGAATCACCTGTTTGTGGGCGCCGTCCACACGATACAGCTTCTATTAATAACAACACCCCCTCCAAACTTCCCTTAGGCTCAGAATCGTCCGTTTGAGGGCGCCGTCCACACGATACAGCTCCTATTTAATAGAACACCCACTCCAAACTTCCCTTACGCTCAGAATTACCCAGTTTGAAGGCGCCGTCCACATGATGCAGTTCTTATTTATAACAGCACCCCCTTCAAACTTCCCTTAGGCTCGGAATTACCCTAGTTTGAGGGCGCCGTCCACACGATACAGCTCCTATTTATCACAACACCCCATCCAAACTTCCCTTAGGCTCAGAATTACCCCAGTTTGAGGGCGCCGTCCACACGATACAGCTCCTATTCATCACGGTATTTGTCAGCGCGGCCAAACAAAGCCCTGAAATCGACGCCATCACGAAGAAGGATACCAAAACCATGAAAAAACATATCTCTCAAATCGCCGCTATCAGAGGGAGGATCTACAAGCAATCTGAAGCTATCAAACACCCAGGTGAAAACATTTGCTGAATAACGATGGGTTTAGCAAGGTGTTAACGAATGGATAGACGCCATCAGAGGGAGGATCTACAAGCAATCTGAAGCTATCAAACACCCAGGTGAAAACATTTGCTGAATAACGATGGGTTTAGCAAGGTGTTAACGAATGGATAGACGCCATCAGAGGAAGGATCTATAAGCAATCTGAAGCTATCAAATACCCAGGTTAAAACATTTGCTGAATAACGATGGTTTTACCAAGGTGTTAACGAATGGATAGACGCCATCAGAGGGAGGATCTATAAGCAATCTGAAGCGATCAAATACCCAGGTGAAAACATTTGCTGAATAACGATGGTTTTAGCAAGGTGTTAACGAATGGATAGACGCCATCAGAGGGAGGGTCTACAAGCAATCTGAAGCTATCAAACACCTAGGTGAAAACATTTGCTGAATAACGTCAGCATAATCAGGGTGTAAACGAATGGAAGGAGAGACGGTGTGTAATCAGAGGGTGTGATGGTTAACTTGAACATCGAGTCTGTATTTATATCAAGGTTAGGCATGAATAACAAACCTGCAAGCACCACGGTCATACAGACCTGCAAGCACCACGGTCATACAGACCTGCAAACATCACGGTCATACAGACCTGCAAGCACCACGGTCATACAGACCTGCAAGCATCACGGTCATACAGACCTGCAAGCACCACGGTCATACAGATCTGCAAGCACCACGGTCATACAGACCTGCAAGCACCACGGTCATACAGACCTGCAAGCACCACGGTCATACAGACCTGCAAGCACCACGGTCATACGGATCTGCAAGCACCAGGGTCATACAGACCTGCAAGCACCACGGTCATACAGACCTGCAAGCACCAGTCATACAGACCTGCAAGCACCACGGTCATACAGGCTTGCAAGCACAACGGTCATACAAACCTGCAAGCACCAGGGTCATACAGACCTGCAAGCACCACGGTTGTACAGACTTGCAAGCACCACGGTCATTCAGACCTGCAAGCACCACGGTCATACAGACCTGCAAGCACCACGGTCATACAGACCTGCAAGCACCACGGTCATAAAGACCTGCAAGCACCACAGTCATACAGACCTGCAAGCACCACGGTCATACAGACGTGCAAGCACCACGGTCATACAGATCTGCAAGCACCACGGTCATACAGACCTGCAAGCATCACGGTTGTACAGACCTGCAAGCATCACGGTTGTACAGACTTGCAAGCATCACGGTCATACAGACCTGCAAGCACCACGGTCATACAGGCCCTAAATAGTAACGTAAATGGGGCGAACCTTCAAAAATGTGCCATTTATCAGTGAAATAAGTTGCACAAACTGGAATTGCATCCGTGCGCCTTAACAAAGCACAGCTCTGTAGACGCAATAAAACCTACCATCAAATGACGTCGTATCATTAAAAGAATGAACTTTGTACTGGAGCTCAGCCGTTGCCTTGAAATGATATTATAGTGAAAATGTCATAATAGACTAGACTACGCAGAACTTCGATTTAATGTCAACATAAAAGATTTATTCAAAATGTGCCCATTACTTCTTGAAACACTGGCAAAGCGCTTGGCGTTGTATTCCTATACACCCGTAAGAGTACTGAAACAACAGAACACCAAATTGAATATACACGAGCAGTACGTCAGTGGACAGTCATTGAGAAATCACCTAAAATTTGTTATCTGTGCTATGCGTCTTTCGGTAGGTCTACTCTAATGTTGGTAAACAAATTGAGCGTTTAACGGATTAGATGTAGTTACAGTATATTTCAACGCTGACTATAAGATGGCAAACAAAGCCAACCAAAATAGAGGCTCCAACTTATTCGCTTTTGTTGGTCCAATCGCAGGTAAACCCGGTGAGATTAATTAGACTGTCAATCTAGCTCTTGAATGCGGTAGTGGTGCCATCAATAAATTGCATACGTAGCGAGGGTTTAATTTAACACTGTTCAACATATTAATAGACTTTTGTTAATTTCAGTAACTTTCAGATTGAGATGAACTCTGTTAAGACGATAAGGTGAATAGACGAGATGCATAAGGACAAACAAATTAAGAGTTATCATTGTAATGATAAAACTGTTCGATGAGCCGCGCATCCCGCCCGAAAACAGAGCTTACCTTAGACGCTGCTACCGTACTGTTGACCATGGCAGTCTACCTCACAAGTTTATACTGAAGTGTCTACTACAGTAGTCTACTAATCTCAGCAGTTAGATCAGACAAGAATCCTCCCTTTCTTGTCCCAGCCGTCCTCAATTCTCCAGTCAGATGGAAGCTTCGAAGTTTCTCGGATAAGAAGTTTGAGCCTGGACGCTGCATGGCTGCTCTGCTGCTGCAGTGCGCACATTGCGCACATTTTGGGGACTTCGAGCTCGTGTCTCAGATATATTAATGTAAATTGCTCTAAGCAAGAGAAGTGGAAGGCAAACTTGCCAGAAATGTGATCGTTTCTTTTGTAGCCCTACTTTTATAGAAACCCGATCAAGTAAACTACTACGTAAATAGAAACTACTTCGTAACTACCACATAAATAGAAACTTGAAGATTTATTAAGTTCTCCGAGTTCGAGTCGATAAATGGCAGCGAGTTTGAAAAAGTCGTTTGTATTCTGTCGAGGCCAAACGCCGCCACATTGTGGGGGACAAAATCTTACAATGCCTCGTCGGAGGAAGGAAAACTGTAAATTGACTATTGTTGGAACCATCTAGTTCAGTATGACGTAGACATCTGGTTTTTGGAATGTTTTGGTGAGTTACAGTGGTCTTTGATTTTTCCCCCTCCCTTCCTTTTTCTAACTGCCAATGGTGTTCCCGCTCTGTGTTGTCTCCTAGATAATTTCCCTATGTCGTAAAGAGTAAAGGGACAAGGTAATTCCCTTTATCTTGGAAGTACATCGTTCTAAGATTTTCTAGTAGTTAAATGCATATCATGGTCTTCAAGATAAAATGAGTAAAATATGGTGAGAAAGCATACGTCGTAGTTGTTTTAGTTTAGAGTAAACCATCTTTGTGTTCAAATGTCCTGAGGTTGAGGTTGAGTACGTATTCTTGACGCCGGCCTAGAGGTGCTTAAAAGCGGTCACCGCTTGGTTGCCAGCCTGGGGCCGGCCATGTGCTTCACGAACCATGGTGAGAGTAGGTTCATTAATTTCGGTGCTCTCCCAGGAGGTATCAAGTCATCGATGGAAACCAAAAACATTTCCGATAGGCCATGAGACCTCGAACATGACTCGAAAATAGAATAGTTTAGTGACTGTATAAATAGAAATTATACTAACCCTGCCAGTTAGATATGACGCAGTACTAGTACAGTATAGGTTTTGTAGCACTGTTATGACTGTTAGTGACGAGATCGTACAATCGCCTTTCTACTTCATGGGACTTCGCCGAAACCCAATTAAGTTCGAGTTGTGTATCATAGTAATGTGTTAAATATGCCTAGTCCGAACAATTATAATCTCAATCAGATCTTAGATAAGGGGTGTTTTTCTCTAAGTGAGTCGATAATCAAAGATTCAACATTATGGTTAAATAGTGTAAAATAATAATGTTAATAACGTGTCAAATTCGATAAGGGAAAGGAAAATAGTTCCCCCCACACATACCTAACTACTTGGCATACCAAATATAAATATTTAGGTAACAAACGAATATGGAAACTTCATTTATGACAGTGTAACTAACAAATGCATATCTGTGTGATAAAGAATGCTTCGGAAGCTCATCTTTAAACAACACTTGAAGTTTGGTTGGTTACAGGCATCAGTAAACGTTGAGGCATAGATGAATACGTACACTGTTTTGGTGACATCGATTACAAGGTGAGAACATTTCCCGGAATTCGTCAGATGATGGGCCCGAATTTATTAGCCCTGGAATGGCAGTGAGAAATAGGCAGAATAATCATTCATGAACGTTTCGTTCTTTTCCGCGTCGTAATTTTTACCTTGGAACAGATAGCTAAGGTTTAATCTCCTTTTGTTCCTCCCAACCGATTGCCTGCCATGCACTAACCTGTGGTGGCGTCTTTGTGAAAGACCTTATAATTGGCGAAATCATAATTATACATACTTGCGTAGTCGTAATCATACATACTTTTGTTGCGTAGTCATAATCATACATACTTTTGTTGCGTAGTCATACTTACACATATTCTTCTTGCGCGCATAGTGGATGATAGAAATAAAACACCATCTAGTGAGCAGTATGCCGGCGGTAAGCTCTACAGTGCGTCGCAGATACACGAGCAACGTCCCGGTTAACCGTCACGTCACGCGCCTCACGCTCTACCCTCAAAAGATACAATCAGGCGGCGATTGGCAATCCCTATTCTGTGTGATCCTGCACGTAACCATCTCATCAAACGCGTCACAACCTTCCTTCAAATAAGCCAGGCCTACCAAACCAGGTAGGCCATGCCTTCTTCTTGGGAATCGTTCGGTGCTCACGGACACTTGGACGTGGTATGACAGTCGAGTACCAAAATAGCCCACGGATTAAACTGAACGACCTAAATACGAGACCCCACTGTGACCGCGCCTAAACAGGCTAGTTTAACTCCAGGCAATTGCGACTCTCCCACCGCATGGAGGTGGCACATCAATCGCCAGGTGGCAGATGGGAGAAAGGAAATGAACTTTGCGTTGGTGACGCAATTTTTTTTTTAATAATTGAAGGCTGCCCATTGCCTGGAATTTGTATTCTAGAACTATTGAAGGCTGACTATTTTACGGAATTTGTAATCTAGGACAATTGAAGGCTGACTATTTCACGGAACATGTATTCTTGGACAATTGAAGGCTGTCTATTTCACGGAACATGTATTCTGTTAATCACAACGCGCAAATGAACCCCAGCAGTCAGGTTTCCCTTTGCAATAGTTTATCCAACTTTGTAATTTTCTATTGCTCAAGCATATTCGCCGGGAACCTTCAAAGACGTCTCTCGACGGAATATAATTAATTTTACTTCTGGCTATGTCCCAGAAGCAATTTCCAAATCGAACAAAAAAATAGCAGTTCAAAGCTTGATATGAAAAAAAAAATCGGGGAAAGGTCGACCAGGACCTGCGAGCAGCAGAAATCAAAAAGCGCGAGCACAAAAATCGCGAGCGTTTGGTCAAGCAGAAATTTTTGCTGTGGTACTAAACCGCACCTTTGTATTTATAAAAAAACACGTCATCTGGACCAACAGCGCCAAAATCCATCTATCATTGATGAAGCTTTGGCATTTTTCTTACCGTTTCTTGAATAAAGCGTGAGGAGGAACAACGGAAAAATGACCCAAGTTCGGAGTTTGTTTCTAAGAAACGAATTTCTAAAAAAAAAACGTGGATTTCTGATGTTAAATTGAAGCTATTAAGCGTTGCAATGACGGCTTAGCATTTTGAAACCTTCTCGCGTATAAGGCGTGAAGGAATGGCTATATTCAGAACTCGCTTTTTTCGAGAAACAAGAATGAACTAAAAAAAAAATTTTTTCATTTGGGCCCCTAGACGTTTAAATCTACACATCATTGACGAATCCGTATCACTTTGGAGGTAGACATGAACGCGCGACAGCCGGTAGCCGCAAGCAACGACAATAGCACTTTCGGGCCTGGAAGACCAAGTCGTTTTATTTTCAATCCAGTTTAAAAATTCTAATTTGAATTTTGAGCAAAAAAATCTGTGGTAATGCAGTAGTTCCCCTCTGTTAGAGCTTTCAAATGATGTATTGCATATTATGAAAACTTCATCATTGTAGGTGGAGTTCCGTTTTTTGCCGTATAGTTACAACGATGCACGGACATAATTTTTTGGGGGATAAAGGTCCGAAAATATTTCAAATGATACATGAAATATGATTTTTGTCTTTATTTTTTGGAACAAAGGTCCAAAAACATTTCAAATGACATACGATTCTTGTCTTCCTCCATTGACAAGACGTCGCACACCAGAGGTCACCATAGCAGTTTTTAAATAGGCTTCACGGTAAAATAATTAAGACAACGACACCTTCACAACGCAACTAACCGCTAGGACAACAGCGCGAACAAAAACAAGACTTGGTTTTAATAACCCTTGCATCACAGCTGACCCAAACTCAATTTAGGCTAAGATTATTTTAATTGAGGCTCATGAGCCCTAGGGAGCAAATTACACGTCAGCACAGGCTCAGTCAAGGAGATTGCATGGTAATATGAGCTGTTTTACATCACCTATAATGAAAAATGTATGTTAGGGACGTAGGCCAAGCCAATTAACATACGACCAACAAGCATTGATGGGGAGCGGCTGCCTTAATCTTATAATCAGGGAAATGCAGCGTTAAACTGGGCACTGTGTTTACTCTTCAGGGAAATGCAGCGTTAATCTGGGCACTGTGTTTACTCCTCAGGGAAATGCAGCGTTAAACTGGGCACTTTGTTTACTCCTCACGGAAATGCAGCGTTAAACTGAGCACTGTGTTTACTCCTCAGGGAAATGCAGCGTTAAACTGGGCACTGTGTTTTCTCCTCAGTGGAATGCATAATTAAACTGAGCACTATGTTTTCTCCTCAGGGAACTGCATCATTAAACTGAGCACAGTGTTCACTCCTCAGCAGGAAACTGCATCATTAAACTGAGCACTGTGTTTTCTCCTCAGGGAACTGCATCCTTAAACTGAGCACTGTTTTCTCCTCAGGGAAAAGCAGCGTTAAACTGAGCACTGTGTTTTTTCCTCAGGGAACTGCATCATTAAACTGAGCACTGTGTTTTCTTCTCAGAGAAAAACAGCGTTAAACTGAGCACTGTGTTTTCTCCTCAGGGAACTGCATCATTAAACTGAACACAGTGTTTTCTCCTCAGGGAACTGCATCATCAAACTGAGCACAGTGTTTTCTTCTCAGGGAACTGCATCATTAAACTGAGCACTGTGTTTTCTTCTCAGAGAAAAACAGCGTTAAACTGAGCACTGTGTTTTCTCCTCAGGGAACTGCATCATTAAACTGAACACAGTGTTTTCTCCTCAGGGAACTGCATCATCAAACTGAGCACAGTGTTTTCTTCTCAGGGAACTGCATCATTAAACTGAGCACTGTGTTTTCTCCTCAGAGAAAAGCAGCGTTAAACTGAGCACTGTGTTTTCTCCTCAGGGAACTGCATCATTAAACTGAACACAGTGTTTTCTCCTCAGGGAACTGCATCATCAAACTGAGCACAGTGTTTTCTTCTCAGGGAACTGCATAATTAAACTGAGCACTGTGTTTTCTCCTCAGGGAAAAGCAGCGTTAAACTGAGCGATTTGTTTTCTCCTCAGGGAAATGAATCATTAAACTGAGCACTGTGTTTTCTCCTCAGGGAACTGCATCATTAAACTGAGCACTGTGTTTTCTCCTCGGGGAAAAGCAGCGTTAAACTGAGCACTGTGTTTTCTCCTCAGGGAACTGCATAAATAAACTGAGCACTGTGTTTTCTCCTCAGGGAACTGCATCATTAAACTGAGCACTGTGTTTTCTCCTCGGGGAAAAGCAGCGTTAAACTGAGCACTGTGTTTTCTCCTCAGGGAACTGCATAAATAAACTGAGCACTGTGTTTTCTCCTCAGAGAAAAGCAGCGTTAAACTGAGCACTGTGTTTTTTCCTCAGGGAAAAGCAGCGTTAAACTGAGCACTGTGTTTGCTTCTCAGTGAAATGCATCATTAAACTGAGCACTATGTTTTCTACTAAGAGGAAAGCAACGTTATACAGAGCACTGTGTTTACTCCTCAGGGAAATGCATAATTAAACTGAGCACTGTGTTTTCTCCTCAGGGAAAAGCAGTGTTAAACTGAGCACTGTGTTTTCTCCTCAGAAAAATGCATCATCAACTGAGCACTGTTTTCTGCTCAGGGAAATGCATCATTAAACTGATCACAGTGTTCGAACGATGCTTTGTTGAATACAATTTTATTTCCGGTATTTTTTGGTAGCTGAAACAAATTCATCCTGTACATCAACGAGTGCGCATCGGTAAAGCTGCTGCACAAAGGAAATTGAGCGTGCATACTTCAACATCAATCAAATAAGCTGAGACCGTTATTTAGCATAATGAATGTAACAACAAAATTATGAAGAAGCTCGAAACCTCTAAACTGAACTTGTATACTCGGAGCAGGGGGAAATAAGAGGACAACACCACCTCCTCAGCCCCCCAACACCAAGAAAGGACGCCAACACTTCATCTCCTCAGCCCCTAACACCAAAAAAGGATGCCAACACTTCACCTCCTTTGCCCTAAACACCAAGGAATAACGCCAACACTTCACCTCCTCAGCCCCCCAACACCAAGGAAGGAAACCAACACTTTACCTCCTCTGCCCTTCAACTCCAAGAAAGGACGCCAACACTTCACCTCCTTTGCCCTCAACACCAAGGAGGGACGCCAACACTTCACCTCCTCAGCCCCCCAACACCAAGGAAGGAAATCAACACTTCACCTCCTCTGCCCCTTGACACCAAGAAAGGACGCCAACACTTCACCTCCTCAGCCCCCAGCGCCAAGGAAGGAAGCCAACACTTCACCTCCTCAGCCCCGCAACATCAAGAAAGGACGCCAACACTTCACCTCCTCAGCCCCCATACACCAAGATAGACGCCAACACTTCACCTCCTCAGCCCCCAACACCAGGGAAGGATGCCAACACTTCACCTCCTCAGCCCCCAACACCAAGGAAGGAAGCCAACACTTCACCTCGTCTGCCTTCAACACCAAGGAAGGCAGCCAACACTTCACCTCATCTGCTCCCAACACCAAGGAAGGCAGCAAACACTTAACCTCCTTTGCCCCCAACACCAAGGAAGGAAGCCAACACTTAACCTCCTTTGCCCCCAACACTTATCTCCTCTGTCCCCAACACCAAGGAAGGAAACCAACACTCCACCTTCTCTGCTCCCAACACCAAGGAAGGAAGCCAACACTTCACCCCGTCTGCCCACAACACCAAGGAAGGACGCCATCACTTCCCCTCGTCTGCCCCCAACACCAAGGAAGGACGCCATCACTTTACTTCATCTGCCCCCAACACCAAAGAAGGACGCAATCACTTCACCTCGTCTGCTCCCAATACCAAGGAATGACGCCATCACTTCACCTCGTCTGCCCCCAACACCAAGGAAGGACGCCATCACTTCACCTCGTCTGCCATCAACACCAAGGAAGGATGCCAACACTTCACTTCGTTGCTCCCAACACCAAGGAAGGGTGCCAACACTTCACCTCGTCTGCCCCAACACCAAGGAAGGACGCCATCACTTCACCTCGTCTGCCCCCAACACCAAGGAAGGACGCTATCACTTTGCCTCGTCTGCCCCCAACACCAAGGAAGGACGCCATCACTTCACTACGTTTGCCTTAACCCCAAGGAAGGACGCCATCCCTTCACCTCGTCTGCCCCAACACCAAGGAAGGACGCCATCACTTCACCTCGTCTGCCCCCAACACCAAGGAAGGACGCCATCCCTTCACCACGTCTGCCCCAACCCCAAGGAAGGACGCCATCACTTCACCTCGTCTGCCCCCAACACCAAGGAAGGACGCCATCACTTCACCTCGTCTGCCCCCAACACCAAGGAAGGACGCCTTCACTTCACCTCGTCTGCCCCCAACACCAAGGAAGGACGCCTTCAC
>SDVV010023480.1:0-12751 GCA_016164225.1 Gammarus roeselii | reverse complement strand
ATACTGGCGCCGTGCTGGAGGGGCGATCAGGGATAACCGCTAGAGCAGAGCGTCCTTGGGTTTCGTTGCGATACTGGCGCCGTGCTGGAGGGGCGAACAGGGATAAAAGTTAGAGCCGAGCGTCCTTGGGCTTCGTGGCGATACTGGCGCCGTGCTGGAGGGGCGAACAGGGATAACAGTTAGAGCAAAGCGCCCATGGGCTTCGTGGCGAACACTGGCCGTGCTGGAGAGGCGAACAGGGATAACAGTTAGAGCAGAGCGTCCATGGGCTTCGTGGCGAACACTGGCCGTGCTGAAGAGGCGAACAGGGATAACAGCTAGAGCAGAGCGTCCTCGGGTTTCGTTGCGATACTGGCGCCGTGCTGGAGGGGCGAACAGGGATAACAGCTAGAGCCGAGCGTCCTTGGGTTTCGTTGCGATACTGGCGCCGTGCTGGAGAGGCAAACGGGGATAACAGTTAGAGCAGAGCGCCCATGGGCTTCGTGGCGAACACTGGCCGTGCTGGAGGGGCGAACAGGGATAACAGCTAGAGCCGAGCGTCCTTGGGCTTCGTGGCGATACTGGCGCCGTGCTGGAGGGGCGAACAGGGATAACAGCTAGAGCAGAGTGCCCATGGGCTTTGTGGCGAACACTGGCCGTTCTGTAGGGGGCGAACAGGGATAACATTAGGAGCAGGGCGTCAATGGACTTTGTGGCGATACTGGCGCCGTGCTGGAGGGGCGAACAGGGATAACAGTTAGAGCAGAGCGTCAATCGTCAGACCTATAAAGCACAGTAATCATAAGAATATCATGTATGTATGTATGTACAGACATACAGCCGTTTCCCTCTAGTTAGGAGGGTGGCTAAGTTAGGCAGACACAGAGGAGGGAGGCGCCTAATCTCCCCGCCACAAGACCGCCGTGGCCCTGCCGAGGCTCAAACCAGCGATATGCAGTATCATACAACGACTACATACTGAACGGAGCCGGTTTACGATCTAACCGCTGAAGTTGCTAAAGGATCTCACAACCGTATAACAACTCCATGAAATTCAAAGTCTACAGAAAATCCACCCATTCGAATCTTTACATTCCTGCTTTCTCTGGTCACTCGGATGAAGTGAAACTAGGAGCCATAAGCCGCATTTTATACGAGCTTCAAAATCTGCGATCGTGAGTTTTTAGACGAAGAAATTGGATCAGTCACTCCAGTTTTCTAACAGCTAGGCTATGATAAATATTATTGAAAATGCTCATAGCAAATCCCAGGAAAGGGGTTCCACTGGACTAAGAGGAAAGAGGTTAAAATATGAAAAAGTTGTTATACCATCAATTTGAGAGGTAAGTTCTTATAATACTTTATTTCATAAAGATGTTAGAGTAGGTAGTATTTAATTATAATTGTAAACTACAACTTGCCAATGCCTACGTAATCCGATCACGAAACAAGCTGACTCTGATGCTGGTATTTATGACATTCCTTGCAAGGATTGTCCCAAAAGATACATTAGTGAAAGTGATGATGTCGAAAGAAGAATGGGTCAACGCCCGTACGACATTAAGACTCGTAACCAGAAAAGCCCTTTAGTGAGGCACACTGTAGAGCACAAACATGGTATTTCAATTGAGAAGGCTGTCGTTCTTCATAGAGCCAACGATGTTCCACTTGGAAAATGGTTAGAATCGGTTTTTATTAAGCAGCTGCCAAACATGAAAGTATGCAAGTCCTGAGTTGAAATCGATAGCACCCCTTGTAATGTTTTTTTTCACCACAACTACTTTTGGTACAAAATAATTAGTAATTTGGACAGTGGTTAAAAATACACGAAATATCGTTGGACTACTTGGGTTTATAATATTGGATTCGGTCATCTCCTTTCATGTTTACTATAAGAATTGTTTAGCGAGAATCTGATTTCTTTCCATGTATTGATCAGACTATTTTGATCCCCATACCAATTATTCTATTTGTTTGCAATTACAGTCCATTTTATAATAGTTTGAAGTATTTTTTGGTAGTCTAGATAAGGCGCCTGACATTGTCTATAAAAAAAATAGATACAATGAATATCTTTTGTTGGTTCTCATAATTTGTACATATGATCAATTCATTTAAAGCTTAGGAATTAAATCAGTAATTCCTAATTATTACGACGAGTGAAGAAATAGTCTACTTTATATTGACTGACCGGTAGTTCAACCGGACTTTGTTGTCTGGTGCTGTTCAATATGCATATATCTATGTACAGTAGCGACAGAAAATTAGTTCATGGTTAATGTGTAACCGAAAAGGCCGACTAGGATTTTCCTACATAGAATTTAACTTAATATGGAAATTTCTTACGTTTTATAGATGGACAATCCTTCTTAAAACAGAATAACAATTAAAATTTCAACAAGTTCAAATATCGAGCGTTAATTGATCATTGAAGATGTCCCTTAATCTTTAATCATCAACGAATTTTCTTTCGCCCCTGTACATGGACGGCATTGTGCGTAGACTTGACTCTATTTGCAGGTGTGCGTTTCAATTATACGTTGCATTTGTAGAAATGTATAGAGGTCTTCAGGCGAATAGCATGTTCATATTGAGTATGTAATGCGTATATGTATACGTGAGTGCACTGTTGGGTAATTTCCACATAAATGTATAATTCTAATCACTGTATGTTAGATCTTGATGCTGACAATTCTAACATTAAAAGTGAGCGCTGTTTTCAAAATTTTAAAAAAGTTGGTCGCATTTAATCTTGCAGAGTGTGCAAACTTCTACAGGCATAATAATTTAAATATTACCCAAGCTTCGTAATTCAGGAGTGTTTAGTCTGCCTCGATCGGTCAGGTCAGGTCTTGTGTATTTGCACAACAATAATTCGTATTTCCGATAAAATGAATCCATTGATTATTTCACTTGCTCTAACATCTGTTCAATGTTAAATCAGTTGTGATCTCTCATAATTCGTCCAGTTCGTGGTATTTCGTTGATTATTTTTCATCAACTGAAGGTAGTTCACTGGATCACTGCGTCGTCTAGTGCTGTTCAATATGCATCTATCTATTTACACGGATAGCAGGGCGCGTAAATCTGGATGTATTTTTAGGTGTGTACTCATTCATGTGTATAAGGATCATTATGCGTATACATGTGTTGATGTTGTGTATGTAACTGCTTCATGTGTAAATACATACGTAGACACACACACATATGTACATATATATACACGTGAGCGCAGTGCTGGGTATTTTCCACGTAAATTTATAATTTTAATCATCTGTGTGATAGATCTTGACGCTGATACTTTTTAATACTAAAAAAGAGCGGTTGTTAATAAATTAAAATTGAATCGTACAGTGTGCGAATTTCTATAAGGCATATCAATTTAAAATATCACCCAAGCCTCCTAAAACTTTCGGAGTGCTTAGTCTGCCTCGATCGGTCATGTCAGGTTCTGTGTAATTGCATATCAAATCCAAATTTCCTGCCCTGGACCAGGGCGCCAGTGCATCCGTGCTTATGAGTTCCCTTAGCAGCTTCCGCGGTTAGATCGTGAACCGGCTCCGTTCAGTATATAGTCGTTGTATGATACTCTTGTGATTACTGTGCTCTATAGGTCTGACGATGTAAGGCGTGTCCCTACGAAACTGTCACCACTCTTCAAATAAACACAATCTCCACAGTGGTTATTTTCCCTTTCAATCTATAGCCCGTATACCTAGTGCAAACAATAGTTAAATCCGCCGACGGTCTTTGGTCACCAAAGTCTTCAGTAGGTTCCATGAAAAATCATCAGGACACAAATAGAGATCCATGGCATCAGATTAGATTAGAGTGACGAGGTTTCCTAGCGCGCTGGAGTCATCGTCCTTCTGGCGCCGAATGTCAAACCAACATGCTGCATCAAGTTAGTCTTTGTTTTTCTTCTTTATCAATGTTCAAGTTAAGGTTTACTACTGCGCAAAGTCGAAGTCCTTTACGCGGCGAACGTCTATGGTACGTACGGGTGCCACAGGAGGTACAGGAACTCCTAAGGAACTGAGACCATATGTTCTCAGCACTCCCCGGATGGCAGTAAGGAGGAATAACACACTACCTACCCTGCTTGAGAGCCCCAAGGATCCGCAGAAGTCCTTAAGGTGCGGGCTACGCGCTCCAACACCTGCTGAGGGGAAAGATGAAGAAGAGACAGAAAACGGGGATCCCATGCATGAGATCTACACTAGGTGTAGGGAATTTCACGCATGAGAACAGCAAGAATGGAAAGAAGAAGAAGGAATAGTCGTAGAAAAAGGTTGCATGAAAGAAAGAGCGCAACTTGGCTATTATTTGCCACCCGAAAAGGAGAATCGTTAGAACCGGTATGTGAATGTTTGAGTGTGTGTGTTTGTGTGTGCGTGCGTGTGTATGTGTGTTTGTGTGCATCGACTATTAGGAGAGTTGTTAAGAAGGAGTCTGAGACAAGTTTAAGGAAATTTGAACTAAACATAAGATGCAAATGAGGTAAATAAAAAGTCAAAAAGGAGAGATTGTAAAGGGTGAAGAAGTGGGGAGTCGGAAGGGAAATAAGGGTGTTCACCCCCCCCCGGTTGGGCCGTGACTCCGCGCGCCCGTGAACCTAACAGATGCCTAGGGGGGGGGGTCCATGGCATCAACAAGAGTCATAAATTCATTGTCTGTGACGGGTAAAATTTTATCCAAAGGCAAACAACAGGTAAAAGGGTGCAAGAAAAGAAAGTCATAAGCGCCGATTTGATTGAAATCATTATTATTCAACCAACAGTTTCGGATCATTTAATTTATATTTCTGAAATCCCGACAACCCTTCTCATCACTTCCGACATTCAACTAAGAAAGTATACACGCAGACACAAGGCAACTGACACGGGCAGAATGTGATTTGTTAGGTAACGGAGGACCTAACAAACAGCAACATAGTGCCCTAATCCACCCACTGTATTAATAGTTGTACCTGGTCTATGACGTTACTACTAGCGCGCACCCAGCCCACTTTGGTGATTAAAAAACAAATTCTAATAAAAGAAGCGCCAGAGCGCGGTCAAGACGGGGGCACATACGGTAAATTTCCCCCTATTTTCCGCGCCACTTAACCGTAATAACAAGCCCGCACAAAAAATTCGAACACAAGGAAAAAGGAAAGCTGTTCCCGCTGGTTGCGTCAAGATTTTGCCTATGAAATTAGCATAGCTAACGATCTCCAGGTAGGAGTATGGCAGAACTGGAGGAGGCAGTCGGGTTAGGAAGGATGGTCGGACCGGCAGTGTTTAGAACAGGACTTGCCGGTCGTCATGACGACGCAGTGGTTTGTGACATGTGACAAAATACAACAAATAATATTTCTTTTAATAAAGTCGAATAGTGTATCGTAAAGTAAGATCATTATCATTAGTCATGAATGCTACTTTTTACAATGAATAAATGTGTGCCAATAAACTTAATCATATATTAATGAATATTTAACTATTTTACATTCCTGGTTTGGTGAGGAACGCTTAAGACATATATTTTTCTAAACGGAACTCACCATTAAGGGGTCTATTCAATTTGCGAGCCCGCTTCAAAAATCGAGAATGACTCTACCTTTGGCATGACAGAATTTTCTGAATTATTCATAAGACCGACGGTCTCTGCATGCGAGAAGTATTACACAGGCCTACTTCTCCCACCATCAGGACTGTCTGTATATGTGAGAGGCCTTCAACCACCAACCGCAGTGATACTCACGACGTGAAGAGAAGAGTATCTTCAGATCGATGAAATAAAATATAAACGTGATGAGGCTCAGACGACCTTTTCAATCGCATTTCTTCAGGACAAGACACTCATCGCTAACTATACACTGTTCTCCCCCAGAGAGGTCAAGTCGAAAAAATACTACAAATAGCTACCACAAGAGGAACTCCAGTGCACCAGAAAACCTTGGCACTCTGATCTAATCTCCCACAAGAGAAGTATTTGGCTTAATCCTGTTAGTACAGTTAAAGTATTTGATTGATATTAATGCCGTGAACTTATAATGAAGTAATCACCGTTCGAAACGTCTTTTTAATCAAGCTTAGTAGAACAAGATGCTCGACCACGTTTTCGAAAAAATCAACGCATTGTTCCTGCCGTCCAGAGGCTCTCAGTTATCAGTGTGTGTAGCATGCCTCTCAAAACCATTCTTACAGTGGACGGTGAGCGAGGTGTTGGCCGCCACAAAGCCGACGGGGTTCTCGGCGGTGCAGGAGTACACGCCCTGGTCCTCCGGGGACACGTGGCGTAGTCGCAGCACCTGCAGAGGTATGAATGCAACGTTATTGAGAACATTTCAAGTACAGGATTCATAAGCTGGGAATACGATTACTACATAACCTCTAACCATACATGGTTAACGATCTCACCATGTCTACGGGTACATTTACGATGCCGTCACTCGTTGTGTTCTTGCTACCTGTTAAAAGCACGAATTGATGTTTTAGATGCAGCAAAGAATCGATTTGACGCAGGAAAACAATTCAAGTGATCGTATATTAGTCGTAGACGAGGACTACACTAATATTAGTCGTAGACGAGGACTACACTAATACAAGTCGTATTAGTGTAGTCCTCGTCTACGACTAATATACGATCACTTGAACTGTTTTCCTGCGTCAAATCGGATTCTCTGCTGCATCTAAAACATTGTCAGAGAAGCATTAGGTAACGTCGTATCTTAGTTCCAGATCCATGGTCAGTGTCTGTTTAATCTTTGACAATTTGATATCTCATTCCTAGGAACGGCGCAGTGATTCCAAGTGAACCCACGCGTTGCACTCAAGAATCTGGTGTATTACACAAGACTTTCCTTCCACTGAGTCTGAGGAAATGAGCAATTTTATTTTCATCAATCAGACTCGTCGAGGCAGGCCAACTCAATAACCGCATTGGGGAGGTTGAGTGTTTACAAGTGTAAGAAAACAACAACACTCCTTTTGGCCCAAGCTTGGTTGTCCTTTGACAGCAAGAGGATTAGTTCTGAGGTAGAACGTCTTGGAGCGCTTCAGGTGACATTTGTTTTATAAACATCAACGAAGAGAAAGGTTCAACTATTCAACGGCGATTCATGTAGAATTAGTGCCTATCTACGTACTCTTTGTCTAGGTCAATTAAACGATATCTGTGATATTTTTGATATGTCAATTTGTTTAATTATAGTAGGACTTAAACTCTGACATAGGAGTAACTCATAGGCTTTCTTACCAAAGAAGCCTAGATGCGCAAAAAGCAGCAGGCATTCGCTGGTCAGGGACTAAGCGACTAGTTAGGACAGGCAATGAAAGACTGGAACACGACTCCACTCAAATCGTTGCATATACTGGCTTTACTGTCCTATTAATTTCAGTGAGGGTCATAGTGGCATTGACGATAGCGATAGAAAACGAACTCCTTGAGTTTTCGTTAGCCCTTGAGGTTTCTCCCATCCCGAAACTTTTTAATTGGGAGAGGACCGAAACTGGTTGGTCCAAAGGTAAGGAGTAGCCTGCCTTTTAGTCGGGGTACCGAAGGTAAAGATTGCGGCGTTGGAGAGGACTTAGGTTACCTCTTGTTGGTCCAAAGGTAAAGAGTAGCCTGCCTGTTTGTCAGGGGTGACTTAGGCTACCTCTGTTGCTCAATTTGAATGTTCTTCCTCCGCAGATGCTCAAGAGGGCATTCGGAACGGAACAGGGAAGGGTTGGACGTAAGCTGCTTCTAGGACCCGTACCCAAATGATCCGGGTTTGTCTGAGGTCTAGGAGAGTTGTAATTGGTTCCAGCTAATGAAAAGGAGTTTGTGAAGGACCAGCGCATCCTGTGGCAGCTGTCCCTTGAGCTGTTTGCGATGAAGTCTATGAGGAAGTCTGACGCCTTCAATCCTCAAATCCAAAATCGGTCAACTTGGGACGCTCAATTTTTGGATCGCAGGCACGCGTGAGTGGACGCCGCCTTGAGTCCCGCGTTTCCAGTTGTTCCTGAATAGACGTCCAAGAACAGAAGATGCCTGAATGGGGGTGGGTATCCCAACAGGATGTAACAATTGGATAAACATGTCTGGGCTTGCCAGAATCTCCTTTACTGGACCGTAGCGCCTTATGGAATCCGATCACCCAACAGAGTGATTGTGTGTTCTTATTTGTTTGTAAGTTCGTACTTTCCCTCCGCTGACCAGAATAAAGACCGACCTGATGGCAGGCAATACCTATAGGGGATGTGAAGGTGGCTCACTCGAAGTTGATTTTGTCAGATACAGCCTATGCCGCTAACACATGACTAATCAGTACGTTTGGGGGGCGAGCAGAGGCGTGTATGGCTGGCATCACGAACCGGTGAGAGACAGACCACTCTGCTTTTGTGCCTCCATTCAAAGTAGGTGGGAGCGCGACAAGCCCTTTGAAGCAATACAATTTTTAAAAATCGATTTTTCACAAGAAGCCTCGTGGTATTCTTACACGCTCTCAACTAGAGCCTTATGCTCTTAACTCCTCCAGACTGGGAGGAAATGTGTGCCTGAGAGAACATTGGAGGACCGAGGGTTAAAGCAGAGCACCCGCGGAACATGAGAGGGGGGCTCGCG
The DNA here is from genome assembly GCA_016164225.1 of Gammarus roeselii. Lineage (NCBI taxonomy): Eukaryota > Metazoa > Arthropoda > Malacostraca > Amphipoda > Gammaridae > Gammarus > Gammarus roeselii. Next base: position 4,183 of record SDVV010023480.1, on the reverse strand, counting down.
ATGAGCAGGCTTTGCGATGCCTATAATTCTTTGCTGGATGCCGTTGAAAAGAATGTTGAATTTCTTCCGTCGAGACCATTGTAGAAAGTAGGAAAAAAAAATCGTACGTGGTCACTCGCTCGAGAAACGGAAGGGGGGAAGATTTATTGCGCCTCAAAGAGATCTTCGTAGCAAGGACAAAATCGTGGTGCCTGGACCGGTGAATAGAGACATGGGTCTCGTGTCCTCAACTCGTACTAGAAAAAGGGAAGGTTTCGAACAAAGTCGTGCCTGCTTTCGAGAGTATCTAGTGAAAAGAGACGAGATCAAAGAGGGCTCATGATCTGCTTGGGGAAAACACACTCCGAATGCGTTGAAGAGTTGTCATGCGAGGTTGCCTTGATGGAACCAATGACGAGTGGTTGAAGCGCGGTCGTCTTGCAAGGCTTACGGCATTTAGAGCTTAGCGAGGTTCACTCGATCAACAAGCGTTCATTAAAGTCGGGTTCCCGTTATTAGTCACGAAACAAATGGAACAAGGGTACACAGCCTGATAGTTGTGACCGCAGGAGAACCATGTAGGGAGTCGGGTCTCCTCGAAGAATTGTTTTCGCCTTCGGACGTCCTATAGTGTGTAGGGAGCCCGCTGAAGACATCGCTCAAGATGAACCCTGGAGCAAGTGTATAAAAGAAGGGGACAAGGCCTGTATCCTAGACTGTATGTATATTTGATTTCGTACTGGCTTTTGTACTGGAAGTAGCAGTACCGCTTGTACTGGAAGTAGCAGTACCGCTTGTACTGGAAGCAGCAGTACCGCTTGTACTGGAAGCAGCAGTACCGCTTGTACTGGAAGCAGCAGTACCGCTTGTACTGGAAGCAGCAGTACCGCTTGTGCGAATTGTTGTTTATTTGCTAACGGCTTTGAGAGAGCTTGAAAGGGACGCGCAGAGTTGCTTGCCTATACCGCCCCAGTCACAGCACCATTGCCAGTATCCCTTGGCTTGCCGAGTAATTTGTTGCTTCGGAAGGGAGGTGCCAGTTAATTGGAAGGCTTTTACGTTGAAATGCCGGAACAACCGTTGTCAGAATCTCTCTGCTAACCGAGCGACTTGTTGCTAAGAAAGATAGATGGAGGACCCTTGTGTTGGAATACCGAACCTATGGCCGCCCACGAGGAAGACTACACTAGCCAGGCAGGCTCCCATGACCCTCGTGTTGGAATACCGAACCTATGTCCACCCACGAGGAAGCCTACACTAGTCAGGCAGGCTCCCACGACCCTCGTGTTGGAATAACGAACCTATGGCCACCCACGAGGAAGTGGTGGAAAGACAAAATAAATGAACTCGTGCAACCAGCTACCGGTTGTTTCGACCGTGTTGCCATATTTGGGTCTGCGGTGAAAAACTACAGAAATAGGTACGTAAAATCAACACGATACCAACACCTGCTGGCAGCAATCGTCAGCTCACTGACCTGTCCTCGCTCCTCCTGCACCAGCCTCTCAAGGGGCAGCTGAGCCCCTGTCGGGATGACGCGGCCCCAGAAAACCTCTGGGGGAGGGTCGCCCCCAACTCTGCATACCAGCTCCACCGTAGCCCCCGCTGACACCGTGACGGGCCCCGAGGAAGACACCAGGTGGGGCTTGACTGGGGAAGAAAGGCGACGATGAATAAGAGAGGAGGACACAAGTTGGAGCTTGACAGGGATGAAAAGAGGTGCTGGAGGGAGAGGACACTAGGTATAGCTAGACTGGGTCAGAGATGGGCGGTGATGGGGAAGGAAGCGAGGCGAGTATGGGCTTGACGGAGGGAGGAGAACACCAGAAAGGCTCGACTGGGGAAGAAAGGCGAGGCAAGGGGACATGGGCTCGTTCATAAGGAACCATCAAAATAAGTTGCCCTAGTAGACGATACATCAGAGGCTCAAAAGAGGAAGAGGAGCCACAATAGGTGGAACATATTGTGAAACCGCCAAGTTCGCTCGACAAGAGAAGTGGAGCAATGCGACAAGACAAACACTGTACCTTGCAAGAGAAGTAAACTAATTGAGAGTGCGTTAAAAGAAACAAAAAAAAAATTGTTATCGTAAGATTGAAACTGATAAGAAAGGTTTACGGTCTGAAGGGAAACAAATCGAAGGGTTGATAGGCCATCTTGTCCTAACCTCGCTAAAGCTTTCAAACAACACAAGAAGCCTGCAGAAACTAACGTCACTAAGAAATAAGTTGTTGTTAACCTCTACGACTCACTAAACGTCGACACAAATCTTGAAGCGACTCGCACCAATGGGCTACACATTTGTCGAACAAAGATGGGGATTAATTAGCGAGCCGTAGTCTCTTAGCACCGCAGCCGGACCTCCGGTGTTACCTGCTCTAATACCCGCCAGCATTCGGTAGCACTACTAATGGCGTATTACCGTCGATGACTAACAACTTGTTAGCTTCATTACCGCAAGCAGTCGCACGTGTAGCAGCAACGGTATAAGCTGGGCAACAGACAGACTCATTTTCTATAATGAGTTAGAAATGTCGTGCGAGGCTCAAGGGTAGTTATCTTCATGTTAATTATAATATATTACTAATATAGGCAGTGCGTACGTGTGTCTGTCCGTTTGACACGCTCTTTGCTATCATATAGGCCAAACTTAGGTCACCGCTTCTAAATAGGAGGAGTCGAGTCCGACAACATAATACCAACTCGGGTGACCAATGCCTCTAGCTGTGTACCGTCCCTGCCTTCTGTCTCCCGTCCCTGTTCTGTCTCATGTCCTTGCTTCTCGTCATGTTTCGTCCCTGCCTTCTGTCTCCCGTCCCTGTTCTGTCTCCCGTCCTCGCCTCTCGTCATGTTGCGTCCCTGCTTTCTGTTTTCCGTCCTTACCTCCCGTCGTGTCCCGTCCCTGCCATCTGTCTCCCGTCCCAGCTTCAATCTCCCTACCTTACAACCCGTCCCGCGACAATGAAGAACTAGCCCACGTTGCTGTGGTATTGAGAAAAAAGTATTGTCTTCCCCTATTGTTTGAATTGTGCACTTTAAATTGTGAGGAATCGGATCAAGTGCAGGCGTTGACCGCATTCGTGATGCGTCTGCTATTGTGGTCTTGTAAAGTATTTACAGAGTCCAGGTCTCTATTGAAATGGAGAGCGATGTGCAATGAACCTGCACTAGTTGGTCTAATCTATGCCACGACAGCGTCACTCGTTTCGTTGCTGAGAGTCAAGGAACAAGGAGACTGCGTTGCTTATTAAAGCACTCCGTTTGCATACGAATAATTTAGGGATCTACAGACCCTGCACAGCGGCGTAAATTTTGCACAGTGGAACGGACCTTCCACAACCCCTGCACAGCGGCACATACCCTGCACAGCGGCACAAACCATGCACAGCGCCACAAACCCTGCGCATCGGCACCAACACGCCACAAACTCTGCCCAGCAGCAAAAACTCTGCACAGCGGCGCAAACCATGTCCAGTGGCACAAAACCCTGCACAACGGCACTAAACTCTACACAACAGCGCAGACTCTGCACAGCGGCACAAAATGTGCACAGCGGCGCAAACCCTGTACGACACCCGGAGACCCTGAACAGCGCCTAGACCAGCACAGCGGCACCAGACACAAGGGCAGTAACCAGAGCTGAATGGAATTATTGGGATCTGAGCAAAGAGCGGTCGAGGGATGGCGGCACTTCGGGAGAGGAGGGGGCGGAGGAAATACGAGTAATGTGAGGACAGTACGGATAAAAAGAAACGGCGCAGACGAGCCAGGTTAAAAGAACCCAAAGAGAAGAGGCAAGAGAGCGGACACCAAAATCAACGAAGCAACTGGAGAGAAGACTTATGTAGTAGGAATCAGGAGAGAAAGAAGATAGAAGAGAAGGGACAGGAAAGAGGAAGCAGGACTTTTGGACCAGCGATGTTTACTCACGCAAATCAAAAAGTGTGAATTTAGTTCTCTTGTTCGTAACTAGAGGTCATGTAGTGATGATACTAAACAATAAATACTGAGTGTAGGCTACCTGTAATTCCATCCGTTTGGTGGATTGCATCACTTGGGAAGATTTCTTTGTTCCCAAGATACCAAAATTTTAAAAATTTAATTCCACGACCTTACATGACCACAATAACGTAATTTGTGCCACTTAATAAGCCCTTTCCATTACTCATTTGATAATTAGGCAAAATTAAATGTATGTATATAT
>SDVV010023479.1:0-12752 GCA_016164225.1 Gammarus roeselii | reverse complement strand
TAGCTGAGGTTGATCATAACAAATTGACTTCGAGAGTCTGAAGAACTACAAACAGTATTTATTTTTCTCTAGGTTTAATTGACTATGAAGACATGGAGAATTATACATTTTTTCTCTGAGATTAAAAAATACATCATGTCATGCCCTCCACAATGTGAAGTATTGTTGTATAAATCTGTAAATGTTTTAGGATTGCCAAACCAGGGTGTCGCACGGAGCAGTTGTATACGGTTGCAACTGGGACGACCCCTCTCCTTACCTTCTCTGCCCCGTTTGGCTCCGCTCATACTTTTCTGAAAAGCCTATCATGATACCGTAACTTCGTTGCTAACTATTTGCCAAGATACGATCAATCGTTTAGAGAGTAGGGCAGCGTTGGATGAATTACCATGCCATTGTCATTAGGGCTTTAAATATTTTAGTAGTCACGGTTGTGGGAGGGTCACATGTAAATCAATTCTCGTGATTGTGTGTTAGAGTGCCAGGAGTGAGCGGTTGCCTGGACGGCCTCGCATCAGGGTGCTAGATTACCATGCATCAGGGTGCTAGATTACCATGCATCAGGGTGCTAGATCACCATGCATCAGGGTGCTAGATTACCATGCACCAGGGTGCTAGATTACCATGCATCAGGGTGCTAGATTACCATGCATCAGGGTGCTAGATTACCATGCATCAGGGTGCTAGATTACCATGTATCAGGGTGCTAGATTACCATGCATCAGGGTGCTAGATTACCATGCATCAGGGTGCTAGATTACCATGCATCAGGGTGCTAGATCACCATGCATCAGGGTGCTAGATTACCATGCATCAGGGTGCTAGAATACCATGCATCAGGGTGCTAGATCACCATTCATCAGGGTGCTAGATCACCATGCATCAGGGTGCTAGATTACCATGTATCAGGGTGCTAGATTACCATGCATCAGGGTGCTAGATCACCATGCATCAGGGTGCTAGATTACCATGCATCAGGGTGCTAGATTACCATGCATCAGGGTGCTAGATTACCATGCATCAGGCATAAAGGGAAGGCGTGCGCTTACACCAAATTCCAGGATACGGTGACGTCCAGTTGATTAGATTAGTTCCAGTAAAATCCTCTGAAGTAGACAGATGGACTAGCCTCTATGTTTAGGTTCAAAGATGGAGTTATTGTCTAATAAAGTCTTTGTAGATATAATGCGACGTAGGAAGTTATTCAAGAAGTAAGAGATTATCTGATCCACAAGAAAACAAGTGAGTCCTCATGCACCAGTTTACAACATCTCAATTTGTTGTGAAAAATCCCCGACCAGGGAAAATAAAGCAGTAATAGCGGACAGATAGGTAGAAGATTTCCCTCCAGTCTAGATAATTTTCCTCTGTCTTCCTGATGGGGCTGTTGAGGAAGCTGACCAAGGAGGAGGAAATTAAGTTGGACGTCTAACATTACTTTCGACATTCCCATAGTTTCAGTTCCGTTGGTTAGGTCCACTGATCATTATTCTTGAACTTCATACACCACCAACTCAACAGCGATGGCTCAGTCCTCGTCAACAGGTCACTCCGTTCTCAATGATATAGCGCTGCCTGGACGGTGACTGACAGGCTGAAAATGCAGTGCTAGCACCACCTGTAGACAGGTGGGTCTGGAAGCGAAGCTGTAGTAGTTGAGTGATACAGCCATGGTGAGAGCCTTCTGTTGCCAGGCGTGGACAACATCGAGGGTTACAGATTGTTGTTGAGGGCCCTCAATGGACAGATGGGTCCAACAGCGAGACTGTTGGTTAGGGCTCTCTGTAGCCAGGTGGCTCGGACATCAAAGGTTAAATGCTGTTGGAGAAGGCCTCCTATAGCCAGGTGGGTCTCGAGCGTTACAGCCTGTTGTTGAGCACCCTCTATGGCTTGGTGGGATCGTCATCGAGGATTATAGAATTTTAGTGAGGGCCCTCTGCAGCCAGGAGGGCCCAACATCGAGTGTTACAGTATGCTATTAAGCGCCCTCTGTATCCAGGTGGGTCCAACATTGAGGGTTACATCCTGTTGGCGAGGGTCTTGTGCAGTCAGGCGGGGCCATCATCAATGGTTACAGCTTGTTGATGATGGTTTCTGCAGTCAGGCGGGGCCAACACCGAGAGGTGCAGCCTGTTGATGATGGCCCTCTTCAGTCAGGCGGGGCCATCACCAATGGTTACAGCCTGTTGATGATGGCCCTCTGTAGCCAGGTGGGGCCAACACCGAGAGGTGCAGCCTGTTGGTGAAGACCTTCTGTAGCCAGGCGGGGCTAACATCGAAGGTTGCCGCCTGTTGGTGAGGGCCCTATCAGCCAGGCGGAGTCAAAACCGAAGGTTACCGCCTGTTGGTGAGGGCCCTAGCATCTAGGCGGGCCAACACCGGAGGTTAACGCAAGTAGTGAGGGCACTAGCAGCCATTTGGGGCCATTACCGAAGGTTTACGTCTGTTGGTGAGAGCCCTCGTCAGTCAGGTGGGCGAACACAGAAGGTTACCGCCTGTTGGTGAGATCTCTGGCAGCCAGGCGGGGCCAACACCGAAGATTACCGTATGTTGGTGAGGGCTCTAGCAGCCAAGTGAGGTGAACACTGAAGTTTACCGCCTGTTGGTGAGGGCTCTAGCAGCCAGACGGGGCCAATAACGAAGGTTACCGCCTGTTGGTGAGGGCTCTAGCAGCCAGGCAGGGCTAACGCCGAAGGTTACCGCCTGTTTACACCGGATGACGTCAACAGGCCACCAGTCGCCCGGCCGCTGCTTCGGCAAGTGTAAACAAGGAAAGGGTTTAGCGCAAGATGGTGTTCCCTGTACAGTGCGGTACAGGGCAGGACGGGGTTCCCTGTACAGTTGGGTACAAAGCAGGATGGTGTTCCCTGTACAGTGGGGTACAGGGTAGGATGGTGTTCCCTGTACAGTGGGGTACAGCCCAGGATGGTGTTCACTGTAGAGTGACTACAGCTCAGGATGGTGTTTACTGTACCGTGGGGTACGCTCCATAGCGTGTGATGAATCTTCATGGTGTGCGATGTAGCTCCAGAGTGTGATGTAGTTCCATAGTGTGTGATGTTGCTCCATAGTGTGTGATGTAGCTACATAGTGTGTGATGCAGCTTCTTTGTGTGTGATGTATCTGTATCCATAGTGTGTGAAGTAGCTCTATAGTGTGTGATGGCGCAGTTCAAGTCGTAAAATGTAGTTGCCGAGTAACATGTGTTCAGTGGGAGAGGGTCGGAATCTTAAAAATATTGTTGGTAAATGTAAAAACAATTATATATTTAAATGACGCTGTACGAGCATGAAGTTCAAAGCGGCGTTTGGTATTGACTTGAAAGAAACTCTCCTCGTTTTCTCTGACCTCAAAGTGCATTCCATGTCAAAAAGAATCGACACATTAGCGGTTGCCACCTCCTTTGCTGCCAGTTGGTGAGGACGAAAACCAGGTATTCCTTTTCATCATTTCTAGAAATAGCTGCTACATTAACATATCAAATGATGGTCATTGACGTTATTTCTTAATCATGACTTGACATATCAGTTCAAGGTTAATTTCGGCCAGCACGTACATCAAGGTCAAACGTACACCAAGGTCAAACGTACACCAAGGTCAAACGTACACCAAGGTCAAACGTACACCAAGGTCAAACGTACACCAAGGTCAAACGCACACCAAGGTCAAACGTACACCAAGGTCAAACGCATACCAAGTTCAAACGTACACCAAGGTCAAACGTACACCAAGGTCAAACGTACTTTGGGTCTGTACGGAGTACCAATAAGATACAAAGTTATCTCTTAAACTCTAACGCTCGATTAGCAGCCACATAATCCTGAATGAGTGCCCAACACCGCAGAGCACAACTATTATTCGAAGCAAACAAAGTAACACTTTACCTAACTTTGTAAATGGCATGGAATCCACCTCATCTCCATGCATACGCACCTCGCCCTACGCCTGCCTGGAGGCCGAGGTGCCAGGTGTCAGGCCGGGAATGCTCTACGTCACCTGTCTCAGTAAATCACGACATTTGAGCCGGCAGGGAGAGGGGTTTGACGCCAATAAATATGGCGTCTGACAGCGCATTTCGTCCGCCGTTCAGCGGTGAGGCTGCTGTAGCTGTCCCTAGTCAATTGCAAATCATGTACCAAAAAACTCTTTTCAATTACATTGTCCAGATTCATCTCCTGGAAATCGGATGCAGTATTTAGCATTGTATATAGGCATATTATCGTTAGCCACACGGCCTGCCCTCGCCTGCACGCCAACGACCAGGCTCGGGCCAGCATCGCCTGTACGTCTGTTCGTCCATCTGTGTCCGAGCAAGGAAAGTTCACGTGTTATTTATGAGCGAAAGTTCCATCGCAATTGAAAAAATGGAGTATTGGAGCATTTTGTGCCGAGGCAGGAGTTACCGGGGCGTGGGAGGGCAGGTGGGGAGGAGAAATAGGGGGTAGGAGGGCGTGTGGGGAGGGGAAATAGTTCATAAAAGAAAAGAGGTATGTTAACGGGATTTATCGGGGAATATTTGGGAGTAATAAATGTGACGTAGGAACACCTGCCAGTAATGCTATATGTTATAAAAAAAAATCCAATGATGAAAGTGTAAGCCTGAAAAAGATGCGAAGGAGGCTGGCACGCGAACAATTGGTTAAATGAACTAAAAATATTACCTAATAGGAAGACACAGAGAATGAACAATTTGCGGGCCGTGAAACAGAAGTAGACCACCCACGTGGGCTGACTCGGTTAGATGGAAGTAAACCACCACAAAAGGCTACTGTTAGTGCAAGAGAAGCAAGAGCAGTGGTTGTCATGTCAAGGTTGCTGGCGTTTTACCATGGTGAGGGCTTTTGCGTCCCGGGTAATGAGAGGCTGGGAGGTACACCAGCTCGTCAGTTAGAAGAGGAGGCGTTGCTGACCAATTGAACAGAATATTGATGACTTTAATATAAATTTCGTGAATTATTCTAATAGTGTACAACGTTGCAGCCGTTGATTTGCTTGTCCGCACTAAGCTTCTCTTTGTGAAACGGGATGGTTGTGGGTGTAGGAGGGCATAGTTGCTATGACGCAGCAGGGGTAAGCCAGATAAAAGTGTCGGGCCCTGTTGCTGACACTGATCTCGGACCTCACTTGTGACCCAGAGTGTGTGTTGCGGGGTCTCCTGACCAGGCCCTTTAGCGCCTAAGGGCTACGTTTGTTTGCGTGGGAGTTAATAAGAGTGTGAGGTGCGCTCTGCCGTCGGTCACTTCCTTCCTGGGGGATTCAGCCAAGTGTTTGTATCTGTATCAGTATCTTTATAACGTTTTTTTACTAAATACCCTCGGTGAAAAGGATTTAATATTAGATCGTAAAGATAATTGATACGTAAAAAAAACTTTGATGCTAACCGGAATTCCAGGAAGGAAGTAATTCAATAGGAAGGCCGAGGGTGGTTCGTTTGCTGTCACATCCAATAAAGCCAAGAAGCCAAGCAGAGCTGCAAGGAGCAGAGCCCCTCAGCACCAGCCGAGGCAGGACTCGGATAGCCGGTTCGGAGTATGTCACTGTTTTAAATCCTTCAGTCAAGGCTAGGGCTGCTGGCTACAGTGAGGCCCTTGTTGTTGCCTTTGGGAGTGGAGGGGATGGGGTGCAAGGGTTGTGGGTGGGTCCTGAGGACATTGACTGAGGTTGTTTGGGATTCGTTTGGTATCAATGTCGTATTGAGTGATTTCGATGATTTTGCAGTGAGAGTTCGGTCGGGTTTTGCCGTAAAAATATTGTAGATTATTCACGAGTGTAATCAGCTAGCGCAAGATCACAGCAATCTTCCCTTCTTCTGCAATCTTATGAGGTATATCCTTCGCCTGTTTCCCCGCCTCTCCTATCAGCAGTTGGTCAGTCGAGCAGATGCGCCAGCGTGTGCTGTAGGCATTGGCAGCTGAGAGTGGTGTTGGCCGGGTGGTTACCACGGGCTTAAGTAGTGTAGGGTGGTGACCCTAAGCGGGAGACACTGAAGTGGACGAGACAGTTAGGCTCCTGTCTGTCCATTTGGGGTGGACTTTGGGACAGAGAGGCCCAGCCTTGACGGGATAAAACAACGAAAGTCGAGGTTCATAGGTGGTTTTTGCTCTTAAATCAATAAAAGAATAAAAGTACCTTTTTGACAGCAAGTATTAATAAAAAAAAACAGATTTCGACATGATTTTGGCAGAAAAAATAATATGTTTTTGTTATGTTTTTTATGAATAGAAACAACAATTTTTAATTATTTTTCCCGAGTAGTCTCCAGATAAATCGATTGATGCCCTCTCAATCCTATCATAATAATATTAATAATAAAATCAATTATTTCAAACGTAGTGAATATCAATAAGTCTCTTGCTAATGTCGCCATCCTTTACTTGATGGCGTCTCCTATTTATTAATTCATCTGAATACAGCACATTCGTTTGCACTAAACAAAGTAACGTACACTATTTATGTCTCTACTACGTACACTTTTCACGCAGATTGGTCAAAAACAACGCTGCTTTGTGGCTTGGAATACGTTATCAAAATAGTGTTGGGGTGGATGGATGATTATTCATTTTATAGATCATTAACACTTCATTTTAGTATTTTATTATTTCTTCTTGCTTGGGCTCTATTATTTTTCTCTGCCATTTTTTCATGGTGATAAATTTTGAATTCGTTATTATATGTATCGAGGTTGGTTGAGACAAGGTGACCCAGAGAGGGGAGGACCTTTCTGGGGCCCCTTGGGACACCCTTGAAACCCTTTGGGACCCTTTTGAGAAACTGTGGGACCCTTTAGAAGCCCCTCTGAATCCTGGAACCTCTGCTTCCCCCTCCCAGCGCTGTAAAACCCATACACAGAAAAATGTTCAGTCCGCGGATTGCTAGCGCAGGGGGCGAGGCGTCGAGGCTGGTCGAGGTGCGTCGAGATCAGTCGAAACTTGTTGAGGCGAGTCGAGTTGGTCGCGACGAGCCGAAACTGGCCGAAATGATTCGAGACAAGCCGAGATGAGCTGAGGCGAGGGGTCTCGGGGGAGTCGAGGAGCTCGGGAAGACCCGGGGGAAATGGGTCACCCTCCGGGATTCATCGGGCTCTTTTGCGACCCAAGGGACAAATGCCCCCTCCCATCCCGCCCTATCCCCTTGAACAATCAGTGCGAAATCAATAATCTGAGCAGTTTTTCTGCCCATGACGAACCTGCTCTTTCTTGTTCACGATTCACAATATTGTAACGCTGGAGTATTTGTGCGGGAGTTCATGTTGGTGGTTTTGTGAGTGGGTATTTTTTCTTCAGTCTGTGCTCGTTGCGCGTGCACGGACCATACGCAGTTTCTCGGGTTTACCTGGATTGCGCAGCTATAAAACCTTGTGACGCGTTGCGGTTGGAGTCAATCTAGTCCGTTAAGCCATAGACCTTGTACCAATTCTTGGAGTTCTAAGAGGTTGGAGGCGGGGATTTGTTTTGTCTGAGTCTTTATCTTGCCTGACTAAATAAATTGTACTTGAAATCAAATAGACCGCGTAGCTGGAAACATTGTGTTGCGTTGCTATCGGAGCTGACTTAGCCCGAGTAGCCGTATACCTTGTACCAATTTCGACGATAATATCTGTGCGCACTGGCGTATGGACATATACATGAGGTTCTGAGGGGTTGGAGGCGAGGATTCGTTTCGGTTCATTTGAGTCTTTATCTTACCTAAATGAATAAATTATATTTAAACAACTTAACCGTGTAGCTGTAAATATTGTGTTGCGTTGCTGTCGGAGCTGAATTTGCCCGTGTAGCCACTGAGCTTGTACTAATCTTGACGATGCTACCTGTACGCACTAGGGTGCGTATATATACTCTTCAAGTTCAAAAGGATTGGAAGCGGAGGTCCATTTCGTGTAAGCGTTTTTTATTTTTCGCACCAGCGTGCGTCTGACATTGCTAAAATTTTCACATTCTTTCTAACGTTAAAAGCGTTGTTTTGTTTTTTCCTCGCACACCTAGGCGTGCGAGCCTATTGGAATCAATGGTCATTGAGCCCTACGGGGGAGCCTATTATGACTCACGTTGAGGCTCTGGTGGAAATGAGGCCCAAATCAAATCAAATCAAAATCAAATAGTGATAATAGGGCCGTTTTTTTTGTATCTATTGAGGAAATGGTCATATTCACTATTTTATAAGGAGACTCATGAGGAGGAAGTTGGTGAATAACAACCACATTAACCGCAAACATTCACGCATTCGATTCCAACTCCATTGCTATCCATCACGAAGAAGCCAGACATGTATTTTAATGGTAACCTCGACAAACATGGTAAAGTATAGGCCTAAGACAACGAAGCAAATTTCCTTGGACTGTCTCACAATCAATCCTGAGTAGGCTTCTTTTGTTGGGCAGAACACGGCGGTCAGGAGACTCCTTTCAAGCATCACGACGCAAGCAACACTTGAACATTGAGGCTGAGGGTACATGGTTGCATGAGACTGCCCTAAACAGTGAAGCAAAAAGTGTCTTTTGCTGCGAGGCGAGAGGCTCAGCAAGGCATGGGGCGAGAGGTGTTTGTCATGGGTCAACGGTGACCTGTAACACTACACAACTTATGAGAGCTCATGGAAAGTCTTACTTCAAGTAATTTAGCTCAAGTTTCAAAGTTCTTGTATAATGTGAAGCCATATTTAATTAGGTAATTTATTATTATAAATAAAGCTATCTGACTGTCATTATCAAATAATATTACGAACAAACCGTTGCTCGTCGTGGAAAGAAATTCCTTTGACTGTAGTAAGTTGTTGTGGCCTAAGTTGGAGCAGTATCATATTAACATTAATAAAGCCATGTGACTGTCAATATCAAATAATATTACGAACAAACCGTTGCTCGTCGTGCGAAGTAATGCCTTCGACTCGTAAGTTGTTGTGGCTCAAGTTGGAACAGTATCATAGACACTGGACAAAACTGAACATGCATGGAAGCGGGACGGAGATGACAGTGGACAGAAGTGCCAAAACGATCAGGATTAGTGCTTCAAGGTAAGCACGTGTTGCTCTAGGACGGTCGGATACAGCAAAGCAACAAAAGCACGGTCAGACGGAACTGGAAGGGGACAGGACGTATGACATCGTCAGGGACCTCGTCCATCAGAGGATCGAGGAAGACGTGACGAGGGGCATTGACAGGGACTTCGTCAATCAGAGCATCGAGGAGGAGGGGCATCGTCAGGGACCTCGTCCATCAGAGGACCGAGGAGGACGGGAAGAATAGCATCGTCAGGGACCTCATCCCAAAGGGTATTGAGGAGGACGGGACGTGAAGTATCGTCAGAGACGTCGCCCAGCAGAGGATCTAGGAAGGCGGGACGAATGGCATCGTCAGGGACCTCGTACCAAAGAGTATTGAGGAGGACAGGACGAGGGGCATCGTCAAGGACCTCGTCCCAAAGAAGATTGAGAAGGACGGGACGAGGGGCATCGTCAGGGACCTCGTCCCAAAGAGGATCGAGGAAGGCAGGACGAGGGGTATCGTCTGGGACCTCGTCCATCAGAGGATCGAGAAGGACGGGACGAATGGCATCGTCAGGGACCTCGTCCCAAAGAGTATTGAGGCGGGCGGCACGAGGGGCATCGTCAGGGAAGATTTCAGAAGATAGAATTCGGGACCATCGGCAAGAACTACAGAGCGTGAGGAACACAGCGTGACCCGGCATATTGATGGTGAGAAACACAGCGTGACCCGGTATATTGATAAGTGTCGGTAAACAGAGACGGCATGGCATGAGTTTAGGATGCAAGCAGCAATTGTCTATTGATCTCCCGAGGCCAAACAGTTGAGGTCATCAGCCTAGGCATGCGTCGTGTTGTTGTTATTTGAAGAACAGCTGATCTGTTCTTCAAGAGAGGTCGAACAAGCTTCAACACAGCCTAGCAACAGGTTGGATCAAACCTGGTACTGTTATGAGTGAAATCTCTGTCCTGAAACGCTCGTAGATTGCTGTTTTCAAATGTTATATATGCTTGTTACAACGATTTGCTAATAATCAGGCGCCTAAAGTTCACAATTGTGTTTGGTTTGATGGAAGTAAATGAATGCTTATTGCATAAATACATGTGCAATTATTATGGCCCTACTTTGCGGACAGGAAAAAACTTCACAATCTTCCGTCACGTGCACTGAGAACATGGCTAGACAGAAGCGGTCAACTTATCATATGTCCAATCTGTCGAGAGACTCCAACATCGAAAATATTTTGTAATTCACACATGCTTTATAAATAAGAGCCATTGCAAGGCTCACGCAGTCAATGGTTTCAAGTTAAGGATTATGTTCCCAGTCGCAGGCTCGATTCGTAGGATATTCAACAAGCATGTACATTGCGAACAGGTGCCGTATACTGATTGCTGACGGGAGAAGAAAAGATATTCTATTCAAAAATGACCAAGTCCAAATTTCCTTGCCAGGCCTTGGTCCACTGGAGGTGGTCCTGACGCCAGAAAATGGAGGAGGGGCGCGGCGTTAACGAGGCCGGTGTGAATGGGCCCCGACTGCGTAATATTTTACACTAAGAACTGGAAGATTTAGCGCTGGGTTGTAGGCCTATGGTATTTTTAAGACCGGGGGCGCCCTTGCAGGAGCCATTAGTGAGAGAGATGGCCGAGGGGACGCGCATGGTGGGCTTGACAAATGGCCAGAGGTACGGTGGGTGGGGATGTCTCAGGCACAAGTGGAAGACATCGTAGGGCATATGGGGGCATTTACATACAACGGGACAAGAAGCATTTCCCTTGCGCGCTAGTTACTTTTTTCATCAGAAGCGATTGCCCTTGGTTACAGGTACTTATATTGGAAGACTTTGTGCAAGGGGTAATGATACTACTTCCGGAGATCTGGCGTACTTATGCGTTGTAAAGATCAGCAAGGACGATTCTCATTTTGCACAGAAGGATATTTTTTTCAAGCCACAGGGGCAAACCCTGCTTGATAACAATGCTCTCCGCACTGTTCAAAGCGGGGGCTAGCGAGATGCATTAAGGGGTACGCATGGGGGTGAAAGCGCAGGTGTACGCAGCACTTCATGCAGTAAAAATGAACACAGATAAAAACTTCCTTTGCAATACTTCAATCGTGAGACTAAATCATTGTCGCGAATCAACGCCGGTGGACAAATCTCGTCTCTGTTAACTTTACCTTACCGGTGAGTGGCTGTCACGTGGCAAGCGATGAAATGATACATTTTTTCTCCAGAAAATTGCCCCAAAAAATACGAATAAAAAACTCAGTAGAATCTTCATGCCAGTAAAATAAAAAAAAAAAATCCTTCATCTTGAAGCATGCGTCAGGGTTTCCTACGTGACACTCAGTCCAGGATCGCGTCACGAGAACCGCACACATCGCCGGCGCTGGGGCAAGGCCACGTACAGCCTGGCAACTGCATCCCTGACGTCACGAAGGTAGTTTAAATGAACTGCAGAGTCCGCCATAAATATGCTACACATTACACGAAGCAATGACGCAACGAATAACAAGAGCATCACATTTTTAGCAATATCTACTTACAACGTATCACAGTGGGAAACTTCTAATATTATTGGACCAGAGAAATGTTAAAATGATTTACGCACGATCGTCGGACTGCTTCACAATCTTCGAGGACGAGGATAGGACAGCAACCAGGGTCAATGATGAAATTAGGAGTAACATGCATGCTCGATACATTCACTAGACAATTCTGTAAGAGTCAAACCATCAAAAAATCGGTTAGGACAAGATGGTGCTGTGTGTCTCACGGTGTGTGGAATCTCCAGCCCTAATGCATGCAATGTTTAGCGCTTAGATTATCTCTCGTATAACTCAGTTACTGTTACCTCCAAAGCAATCGTGCCAAGCTATTCTCGATTGTTTCCATTCAAGGATATTAGAAGTAAGAGTCTATGCCTCGAAACTGCGCCCGTTGAGAGATTTTAAGACGTCCATATCTTGCTGACCAACGTCAACATCTATGAGGTGTGCTTTCCATATCTAAAACATAAAAATTTCCCGTACAGGTTAAAATAATATAAATAAAAATTCATATTTTTTCGTGTTAATCGCGTCGTAAAACTGGAGCGATTTTATCTTAGCGGGCCCTGTTAGGCGGGACACTTTTATATTGCTATGAAAAATCGATTTATTTGCATTTAATTGAAGAGAGCCGGCTAGACTTCACGGACCTAAGGGTCAGGTCTCTAGATGTATGAGGCCTTGATGCTGTGGGGGCGCTCCCATCGGTACTGCTTTTGCGGGGTCACTGTGCTGATGGACGTCGTTTCGAGGGGTGGCACGAAGCAAGAAAATCGAAGAAAAAATATGAGATGATTTAGAAAGTTAGTGTGCAGAAGAAATTTTATAATCCTCAAGAAATTGACATAATTAAATTTTCAAGGAAATAAATAATTGGATTAGAAGTTGTCATTTGTTTAATAGAATAAAACCTCAACAGGAAGAAAAAATGCTTAGAAACACAGTTCACAGATGAACAATCGTAAAACAAAGGCAAGGCTGAATAACTTGAGAGATCTTCCTCATGGACTCAATTGTTCTCAGAAACTTCGTTGTGCAGCGACTGTTACGGTTTTCAAATGTGTACAAAAGATGTATACTTGGACGTCAAGAGGCTCTTGAAGCAGACGGGCGTCTAGACATCAAGAGTTTGCGACCTCTCTCTCTCACCCCTTTCACTGATATGGGACGTGACCGTGAATAAACAACAGCCTGGAGGACTGGAACCATGATTACAATA
>SDVV010023478.1:0-12752 GCA_016164225.1 Gammarus roeselii | reverse complement strand
GTTGGGAATCGAATTTTTATCAAGAAGAGGTTAACTATTATTTCAACAAGCATTATAGAGCACGAAGGAACATACGAGAGTGGGGCTAGAATTAATATTAAAAACACGGTTATAAAAAAAGAAGAAACACTAGAGGGAATGTATTTTAAAACATTTCAAGAATAATTCTCTTCATCAGTTGGAAAGATGATACTGTTTATTTTTGCATGTGAGGCCAATACAGCCGATGGTTTAGGCTAGTTTGCTCGACCACCACCGACGGTGGAGAAGTCACCGTATCATTGCGTGAGTGGACGCGTAATAACTGGACCATTTCCAAGGCGGCAGCAGAGGAAATGGTCCAGTTATTATGATGGCGTTTGGGACAGGAGTGCGGTACCAGACCTCACATAGAGCTGCTATGGGATTGGTCGAGGATTTTAAAGTACTTGGTCTTGAATGGGTGGTTTTGATCCTCAGCGTGCTTGCGAGGGATGGAGTGGGTAATCGTAGTGAGAGGCTTTCCTGTTCTGCTCGTGACTCCAAGATGTGGATCCACTCGCTCTCGAAATCTCATATTAGTGCTCCCAACGTGCGACACTTGGCAGCTGTCACAAGAAAAGCAATAACTGATGTCGGAATGCACGTCGGGAGAGACCAGATCTTTCGAGCGGAACAACGATCCGATGGTGAAGGAGTTTTTAAGGCATGGTTGAATTTAACGTGTAAGTAAAAGTCCGAGAATGTGTTCAGTAGTGCAGTGTAAATTGGCATTGAGTCCGATCCATAATAAGATACAGACAGAAAAACTGTTTTCATGTTGACTGTTAGTATTGGGATGGTTTAGTGAAAATATTGTTGAAGAATCTCCTACAATGTCTTTCGAACAAGGTGGCTGGGAAACTGTTATTTATAAAAAAAAATCGCAGGAATTCGATTTCTTGATGAAACGCTAGGTAGGAGGAAAAAAAGGTTGTATGCTCTTTGAATTAATGTTTTAATGTGGTTTATCCTTTGTTGTAGAGGGGTATGAAAAAAAAAACTCATGCCCAGGCCAGAAAGAATGAGTTCCCTATAGAAGCTGGTATGCATTCTGTTGTTTTTGGTCCTATGATTCATCGATATCAAGAAAAGGGAAGGAGAGGTTGTGCTCCGTCTTGACAGTGAATTTAATATTTGAATGTTGTTTCTTCAAAAGATCTAAGAATTTGTTGGCGTGCGACTGTTCCTTAAAAATAATGGAAGTGTCATCGGCATATCTTCTATGAAACACGGGACTGAATTCTGCTGGGCATTGGTCAAACCAAATTGTTTTATAATAACATAGGATGGCGTTGGCTAGATTGGGGCGCAATAGGGAACCTATATGTTCTCCATCGCGCTGTTGGAAGGCCGAATCGTCAGAGATAAAGAAGGATTCTTTGCAAGCCAAGTTAAGAAAGATTATAAATGGTTGGTTGATGGTTATGCGAGTTAAACAGATTCTGGCATATTGGTAATTGTTTCGTCCAAAGGGATTTTGGTGAACAAAGAGGTCACGACAAAACGCGACACATAGAGGGGGGTGTCGGACGAGAACGCAGTGACTTGATTATAAAAATCATACGAATTACGTACGGTATAGCCATTGACAGTAAGGGGTTGGAGAATAGGAATTTGAAATTTTACCAAGGGGTAAGTTGGAGTATCATAAGCTGCTAGAATCGGTCGGAGGGGTGTGTTCTCTTTATGGATTTTTGGAAGTCCGTACATAATGCCCGGGTTAGATCCACTAGAAAAGATTTCGCTGTACTGGGTTTGTGAGATGCTACTATTGTTAAGGAATTTCCTAAGGATGCGGTTGATATTGTCCTAATTACGGGGACACTGCTTGCATTGGGGAATGTTTTGGAATATTTTTGAATTTGGTGTGGTCAGAGAGGATTTCGGTCATTTGGAGCTGTAATCACCTCTATTCATGATGACGACTCCACAGCCCTTATCAGGGCGAGTGATGATCAGGGTAGATTTTTCGGAAAGCTGTTAAAGTATGATCAAGTCAGTTTTGGTGAATATCGGGCTGAATTGGCGTTGCTTGTTAAATTTCGTAAACGTGTGTTGTGCAGTTTGTTTTACTATTTTGGAGACGGAATGAAAATCAGCCTCTGGTCTCAACTGCAATCTACTCAGTGCACCGACCACGATTTCAAACGGAAGAAAATGTTTGATAAAGTTAGGTCTGTAATGAGGGAGTTAGAATTCCAGACCGAAGGCCAATATGAATCTCTCAACTCGATAAGATGTGTCTAGACAGATTAATGATGACTGTCAGGATCACATGGTTTCAGCAAGGAAGCCGCTCCAATGTTGGATACGTTTCTGCGATGGATGTTTTTTAGTTGATCAATATATTTATTGGTAGACCGGGAGATCTCAAATTTGATGCAGAATTTGTCAAACGAGAGACGGTGTTACACAGATTATTGAATGAGGCAGTGTTCAAATTTTTTGATCGGTCAATTTATTTAATTTTGATCTTTATCTCTTGTTCCAAAAGTTTCATTTGCAAATCTCGGTAAAGGCCTGTGGAACGTATTGAATTCCGGTTGAGTTTAAAGCAAAGGAATTTTGGGAACACATTGTATGTTGGCAGCAAGAAAGGAAATGTAGATCTCAATGGACTTATAGTACTTCTTGTTATTTCTCTCGTAAGTTCGAAACAATTGTAGGCACGGGCGGCTATATTTATGAGTTATAACATTGGCAATGTAATGATTTGATGGGAATCGATTTTTTATCAAGAAGAGGTATACTAGTGCTCCAAAAAGCATTGTAGAGCACGAAGGATCATACAAAAGGGGGGCTAAAATTAATATTAAAATTACACGATTCTAAAAGCAGAAGAAACACTAGGGTAAAATATATTTTAAAGCGCTTCGGGAATATATACCATCATCAGTTGGAAGGATGATGCTATCTATTTTTGCATGTGAGGCCAATACAGCCGATGGCTTAGGCCTGGTTGCTAGACCATTTCTTCTTTTCTACTGATGATGGGATTTATTCCCGAAACGTTTTAAAATATATTCCACCTAGTGTTTCTTCTTCTTTTATAATCGTGTAATTTAAATATTTATTCTAGACCCCCTCGCGTATGTTTCTTCGTGCTCTTTGATGCTTGTTGAAGCACTAGTATATCTCTTCTTGATAAAAATTAGATTCCCAACGAATCATAGCATCGCCTATAGGATAACTCTTAGTTGTGACCGCCCGTACCTGTTTCGAGCTTACAAGAGAAATAACAAAAAGTACTCTAAGTCCATTTGAGATCTAGATCTCCTTTCTTGCTGCAAAACATACAATGTGTTCCACAAATTCCTTTGCTTTAAACTCTACCAGAATTTAATACGTTCCACAGACCTTTACCGAGATATGCAAACGAAACTTTTGGAACAAGAGATAAAAACCGAAATTGAAGAAATTGACAGATTAAAAAATTCAAACACTGCCTCATTCAATAATCTGTTTAACACCATCTCGTTTTGACAAAATCTGCATCAAAATTATTAATGTATCGAAGGACCAGAACAACAGAATGCACACCAGTATCTATAGGAAACCCAATTTCTCTGGCCTTGGCATGAGTTTTTTCTCCCGTTCCCCTCTAAAACACAGGATAAACAACATTAAAACAATAATTCACAGAGCATAAACCTTTCTTCCTTCTACTTAGCATTCCATCAAGAAATCGAATTCCTACGCCCTTTTTTACAAATAACGGTTACCCAGCCACCGTGTTCGAAAGACATTGTTGGGGATTCCTCAATAATAATTTCACTGAACCATCCCAAATTTCAGCTGCCAACAAGGAAATAATTTGTCTGTCTGTACCTTATCATGACTCGGACTCAATGCCACTTTACACTGAACTACTGAACACACTCTTGGACTTTCACCCCCACGTTAAATTCAACGTTGCCTTAAAAACTATTTCACCATCGGATCGTTGTTCCGCTCCAAAGATCGGGTCTCCCGACATGCGTTACGACATCCTTTATGGCTTTTCTTGTGACAGCTGCCAAGCGTCATACGTCGGCAGCACTAAAAGAAGATTCCGAGAGCGAGTAGATCAACTTCTTGGAGTCTCGAGCAGAACAGGTAAACCTCTTACTACGGTTACCCACTCCATCCCGTGCAAGCATGCTGAGGATCACAACCACTTGTTGAAGACCAAGCACTTTAAAATCCTCGACCAATCCCATAGCAGCTCTAACTTATTAATTCTAGAATCCCAGAGCAGCTCTAACTTAATAATTCAAGAATCCATACACAACCAACCCTTAAAATTCAGCAGTCAGCTAAGAAACTTTATACCGTTCCAAACCACCAATTAGGACACAGTAAGCCAAATAGTATGCACCAATCAGAACATAGTAAACACCGACCCGACCCTACTAATACAGGACCAAACAGTCTGGTACCTCACTACTGTCCCAATCGCCATCAAAGTAGCTAGCTCTGCTGCCGCCTTGGAAATGGTCCAGTTATTACGCGTCCACTCACGCAATGATACGCTGACTTCTCCATCGTCGGCTGTGGTCTAGCAACCAAGCCTAAACCATCGGCTGTATTGGCCCACATGCCAAAATAAATAGTATCAACCTTCCAACTGATGATGGGATTTATTCCCGAAACGTTTTAAAATATATACCCCCCAGTGTTTCTTCTTTTTATTTAAATCGTGTAATTTCAACATTAATTATAGCCCCTCTCTCGTATGTTTCTTCGTCCTCTATAATGCTTGATGGAGCGCTAGTGTACCACTTCTTGATATACATCAAATCAAGTAATTTATTGAAGTAACACAAGTATACAGCAAAATGTTAACAACAAGCCCTTATATAAGTACTAAACTTTATATATATATATATATATATATATATTATAGAACGAGATACCGTTTTCTTTTATAGGGAAGTGCAGTTCGTAGAAAAGTGCACGGAGTGTTCGGGGGGCGAACACTGGCATCCAAGTCAGTAATCCAACACTCTACCTCGAAACCAAGAGAGCTAAAAGATAGTGCATCGGGTGATTGGGTAACATTACGGCTACCACCTGAATTCGAGCTGATACACTACCCCGCTCCACTATGGCAACGATTTTAAGGTTAAGTGTCTTCGTACTTTGAGCATTTCAACCGACTGCTACAGTTTCCCCATGGATATTTTTTATAGAACGAGATATATCCTTAGAAAAGAAAATAAGGATTGCATCATAACATTTTTGTCATCAGCCTTGCCTCGCTAAATAATATCCCAAACAATAACTAACCTTTCCTTAACAATCTTCGCCGACTGTCCCGTAACTTGCCTCAGGCACGCTGGCAAGAACCAATCAAGCTAAACGGTTAAACGATGCACGGAACCCTCTATTTGCTTTTGTTCACGTCGCTTTCAATAATTTGTGAAAGTTTCTGCCAATTCTCTTCAGATACACCGCACAACATCATCATAAACAGCAACAACGCGTAGTGGCCTAAATTTAACATGAATGTCCAGGAAGAAGCTCCTGGCTCAACAAGTCTCTTGATGGATTTGAAAATCTCAGAATGCGAGGGGCAAATACGACTTTGCATGGATGACGCACGACTTCCGAAAAATAGGATTCAATGATATTTGAGTTCGTTGATTAACTTGAGACATGATAATTGTGGTGAAATGTTTATGTATGCGCTGAGTGAAAAAGTGATGTTGGACTCATCAATTTGGATGAAGGGATAGAAGGAAAGAGAGGACGTCGGAACAACGGATCATTAGAAAACAGAATCCACGCAATATGCGTTTAGCAGGATACATAATTGAATGTTGACGGTAGCGGTTGGGAAGCTATTTTTCCCTTCCAGGCTCAAATATTAAAGATTATAATGTAAAAATATCGAAAAATGAAAAGAAGGGTACCACAACAAACTAGTTTATTTACGTTAGCGAATTAGTTGTTTTGGTGTGGGGCCTGTGATTCAGAAACTGGCTCGGATCATTACATTCGATGTCGAACTACATTGTCTGAGACAAAACCGACGGTTTCTTGCGGAACAATAAATCCCTAAAATCACTGTATTCGTTCTTTCCCAGCGTAAAATACTTTTTCATTAATAGCACACCAATTGAATAGCACCAAATCAGATTTAAGAATACCGTTGATGATAAATGTTAGAGCCTTTGGTGATGTTCAAAATATATTTTTCCTCCATACGACAATCAGACAAGTAACTATTAGAGGGTTGTCGTAAAATAGTGTCTCGAAATATATGACGGTCTTCTATTATCGGAAAGAACTGTGCGACAATAATGAATCGTCGAATTTAACAGCTGAAGAGTAATCCTTTCCTTTCTAAAGTTTTCTATATACCCCTTTATTAAAGAATCAACCCGTAAATCTGCTGCATCGGTAACTTGAAAGAAGCACGGAGTAGTAACGACTCCAATCGATTCATATAATGCTTTCTATTAGTTTCACAATGCACTAGTTGAACTTTTCGAATGATCTCCTCTCATAACGGAAGAGTTTCGACAAAATCATGACACAAATCCTTAAAATTGTAACAGACTGTTCCGTTGTATCCACTCACGTCCCCTTACTGATAAAACTGACAAGAAACGTCTTAAAATGCGTACACAAAACTGAGGCGCGTAACATTCACCCAGCACGCCGCTGACGACCATGAGTGTGATTTCAAAAATGACCTGTAACATTCAGGGCTAGGTCTTCCCACAGGCTAACGTGAGCTGGTTAGGAATAAGCATGCGTCCTATCTACGAACGACTGTTCAGATCGTTCTGACTGGGGTATAGATGAAACTTTTACAAAAGGTTCCATGCAAGAATGCGCATATTTCAAGATGATGGTTTCCCAATGGTATTAACCCAGTTTCAAAACAACGCTTGGCGACTAGAGATATCGTTTCAATTTTTCTGCTTGGTTTCCCAAGATAAAAACAGGGAGACAAACTGAACAAAGTTACTAGACACCTCTAAGCTATTACTACTAAAATAACGTGTGATGAACGAATGGGATGGAGAGGCGGGTATCTTGATCACGGCCTCGTTTGTTTGTGTTCGGTTGGCTGTTGCTTGCTGTCGGAGAGAGAGTCACAACAAGACGACAGTAGTACGCCCTCTTTGGTTATCTTAGGATTGTTAACGAGTGAGAAATTACGAAGTGCTGGAGGCACCGTTTGCTGTCTTGCTCAGAGAGCGGATAGGCGTGGGTGGAAAGGGCCCGACAACTGTGACGCAGCAGGGGTAGTAAACCAAAGAAAGCTGTTCAGCCCTGCTGCTGCACTGATCTTTGACTTATCTCCTGACCCAATGTGGCTCCTGGTCATCCGTCAGCGCTAACGAGCTAAGTTTTGGTTCCTGTACGAGTGCATTTATGGAGTATGAGGTGTTCCTGCCGTCGGCCACACCCCTTATGGTCGATTCGACCTGCATCGGAATCTGCATGAGTAATTCCTCGTCAGTGGAAGCAGCAATTTAAACATGTCCAGCTACGTGTTTTGCAAGCTGTGTCGTTACCCAATGAGCATCGTGTGCCAATAAGGTGTTTAAAATATCATGTTACGGTGAGTTGAGAAACTCGAGGATTGAAACCCATTTCGTAAGCAATTGCATTCCATACTTTAATTGCGATAGCTTAATCATTCGCTCAGTTACATACATAATATTACATGACCATTTGTTTCATTTTAATCGTTATTAAAACTGATTGAAACTGGAGTGTATTACACATTTTCTGTCAAATAAAACTAATGGCATGTTATTCGGTCACTGATGATTTCAAATGTTTTCAATGAGGAGAAAAACATGTGGCTATTACACAATAACACACGTTATCATCCTTATTCAACCTTAGCACTCACTGTATCTACGGAGACTAGATTCCCACTTTATGCCTACTCCAGGCACCCTGCGTACTAATGTTTCTAGTGACTGAGTGAGTCCCAAAGGCTCAACTCACCGAAGTTCAGGCTAACTGTCCGTTATTTACTGAAATGACCTTAGTTCGAAAATACCAATCCCCTTTAAACATCAAAGGCATATTATCGTATTTTTTTCTACTGATCGAGGAACGGCTTCGACTTAAGGAAAACGGCGATACATGTATCTGTATCGCATAACAGGTCAATAATATATTGGTTTGTCGGTTTTGTCTAAGTTATTTATTATATATTGATGTATCGGTATTTTATGAGCCCAAATAATGTATCGATGCCCATCGCCGCGGGTAATCAACGCCAGCCAGCGCCCCTTCGACCAAGCACGAGATGCGCCGGTCCCAGGAGGGAGTCTGTTAAAGGTGGGGGTAAAAGGTGCACACGCAAAAACATTTGCTCGTAAAATTTACGATGGATCGATAGCGTCCTGCCGATGGCTACTATAAACGATGCATAGGGTGTGGACGTGGCTTGCAGGCGCGAGACGAGGACGCCGTCCGGGGGCCGGGAAAACAGAGATTAGTCGAGTTTCCTGTACCACGCCAGGACTGCTGGCCCTGGACGTATCATTGACTGAAATGTGGATTGGCACTGTACAGAAGCGGCACTGTACAGAAACTGCTTCACGATTAAGTTCAAAATAAATCATAAATGATTATTTTAGCTATATATTATATTTTGGTGCAAATTGATTTGTATAATTAATTAAACAGCTGACCAGACATACCATAGTAATAAAATTATGTATAAGAGTATATTCCTTGTGCGAGAAAAATGATTTTTGTTTCATAGTTACAGACTATTTATGATTTTTTTCATCACTAGTATACATAACATACATGAATCGAATAAAATATGGCCAAGAATGACTGGGCACTGACGTACTAGTATTGAATGGTTTTTATGGACAAGATGTGTTCCGTTTTAAGAGTTGATAGACACTGGTAACCTAAAGATAGACAATGTTTCAGATATTGTTTTCAATATATATTTTATGAAACATTATTTTCGCATTTTTTGAAATAAAAACTCGAGGACAGTTATTGTATCAACGGGAGGTTGCCTCCAGTAATGAATAAAACCTACCTGACATCAAAATAAGTTCGGGGAAGGACAGTATTTTTTCAATGTTTCTATTGCCTGAATAGGAAATAAAATCGTTCTTTCAGCAACAGTAGGAACCACCCCTGGTCCCTCAATGATGGTTCCTGGTGTCAGGGTCCGAAGATACGATGTCAATCGTTTGCCTAAACTTCTTCGACACTGCACGACAGGAGCACTTAGTGGTATTGAGGACCGACGAGTCCCGATCAGAACAGCAGTAGACATAGAGAGGTCCGACTCCAAGCCTTGCAAGAAAATAAAGGATCTGCATACACGTAAGAACTTTACAAAATAGCATCAAACGGCTAGCTTAGGAGTGTCGCATCCACGTAAGAACTTTACAATATAACATCAAACGGCTAGCTTAGGAGTGTCGCATCCACGTAAGAACTTTACAATATAGCATCAAACGGCTAGCTTAGGAGTGTCGCATCCACGTAAGAACTTTACAAAATAGCATCAAACGGCTAGCTTAGGAGTGTCGCATCCACGTAAGAACTTTACAATATAGCATCAAACGGCTAGCTTAGGCGTGTCGCATCCACGTAAGAACTTTACAATATAGCATCAAACGGCTAGCTTAGGAGTGTCCCATCCACGTAAGAACTTTACAATATAGCATCAAACGGCTGGCTTAGGAGTGTCGAGTTCGTTTTTAAACCCGTTCCCGAATTCTGCGCCAACGGCAGGCACTGGTTGTCTACATGTCACACCCGGGAAATAGTGTTCTGCAATCGGTGTAGGAAATGCGTTTCTTTTTCATTTGTGGACTATTGATTTGGGTTTGATTATTGTGACTCCGGTTGAAGAAGGGGAATTGACGTTTTAAGTACGTGATGGTTTCAATGAGCTTCCTGTTATGTTACATTCCCTCCTCAGGTGCGAAACCAGAACATGACGCAATTTTCCAAATGGGGATAAACAAAGTACAATCACATGCTGAAATTGAGCACCAATTTTTCCTGTTAGATCTGCAATTATCGTGTCAGTCGTCAGTACGGTCGATGGTACCACCTCGCGATGATTTAAAATAATGTTGATATGGTACGCAGTTTTTCCACATTATTTTTACAATTACAGCATTATGATCAATTGCTTGTCGGCAGCAGGCGTTACGATTCCTTTTATATTTGATGATTAATATTCAGAACTACCGACACAGTCGCATGCCGACATGTTGGCGCCGCGGTTGCCGATACGGCTGCCGACACGGTTGCTGACACGGTTGATGGCACGGTTGCTGACATGGTTCATGCCGACGCGGTGGGCATGAAAGTACCGTTTCGGTTACCGAAACGAGAATTAACACAGCTACCGACACAGCTACCGACACAGCTACCGACACAGATACCGACACAGCTACCGACACAGATACCGACACAGCTACCGACACAGCTACCGACACAGCTACCGACACAGCTACCGACACAGCTACCGACACAGCTACCGACACAGCCACCGACACAGCTACCGACACAGCTACCGACACAGCTACCGACACAGATACCGACACAGATACCGACACAGCTACCGACACAGCTACCGACACAGCTACCGACACAGCTACCGACACAGCTACCGACACAGTTACCGACACAGCTACCGACACAGCTACCGACACAACTACCAACACAGCTACCGACACAGCTACCGACATAGCTACCGGCACAGCTACCGGCACAGCTACCGGCACAGCTACTAACACGACTACCGTTACCGCTACCGACACTGTGACGGACACAGCTCTCGACGCGGCTACCGACACGGCTACTAGCGCGGCGACCGACACAGCTACCGACACGGCTGCCGACACATCTAAAGACACGGCTACCGAAACGGCAAAAAACACGTGTACCGATAGGGCTACCGAAATGACTACCGGCAAGGCCTCCGGCGGATCTGGGCTAAACTAGAGAAATTTGTGCTGCCCTGCTGTACCCCTTCTCTCTCCTTTGCTGGCAGGTGGAGTGCGGGACGATAGTGCGCCTTCCCTGAGGGTGGTGGGTGGAGGGAGTCAGCGGCGAACTGGGGCGGCGCACCTGCGCGCCCGAACTGAGCGTCCAAACAACCAACACGCAAGGAGTCGGTGCCTGTGTCAGTGTCCGTGCCGGTGCCGTGTCACTGTCCCTGCCAGTGCCCGTGTCGATGCCCATGACGCTGCCAGTCTCGGTAAACATTACGGTTCCCATGTCGGTGCCAGTGTCTGTGAGCATTACGGTCCCCATGTCGGTCCCAGTGTCAGGGAACTTGTCGGTGACTTTGTCGGTGCCCGTGTCGATTCGCATGTAAAAATCAGGAAACATATGAAAAAAAGGCATAACAAACAAAACAAACGATGTAATTTGCATATGAAATGAATTAAATTCACTAGATCAAATTAGAAGTGTATATTAAAACTGCAAATGATATATCAAAATGTAGAGGTAAGTGGAGAGGATGGATATGAAGATATCATGAATCAATGAAAAAGTGTCATATGTATGCACGAAAAGTTGATCGATAATACATAATTCTTGGTTAGAAAAGATTAGGTTAGGTCAAGTTGATTAGCTCGTTTCACATAACATGACGTGAAGCTGGTCCACATAAAACATCATGTAACAAAAAACAAGGGACTTCGTTCTAATGGAAAATCATAGATCAGAGGTAAAATGCTACAGATGTTAACCGACCCTGTACGTGTGTATGTGTCTATATTGTGCCGGTATTGACCCCTGTACACACCGTCATTATATCGTGACGGACCCTGCATATGCGTACAAAGCGTGTTTGTGTGTACCTGGTGTGTTACATTGAAAAA
Source organism: Gammarus roeselii (assembly GCA_016164225.1). Lineage (NCBI taxonomy): Eukaryota > Metazoa > Arthropoda > Malacostraca > Amphipoda > Gammaridae > Gammarus > Gammarus roeselii. The sequence goes on along the minus strand of SDVV010023478.1, from coordinate 897 downwards.
AAGCTACATAAAATAGAACCGTGTGGAGGAATTTCGTCGCACAAAATACTGACTAAATATCATACATATCATCAAAGTAGAATGAAAAAATATAAAAATATTGGTTAAGTTGGTTGGGATGACTAGATCTTTGAACCTAATATCGCGTATAACAGATCCACATTAAAAAAAAACTTGCAAAAAATGAATTGAATTTGTTCTTTTGGAACCTACATGCTGAGTCTCATCCAAACATATAATGGAGATATCGATAAAAATTCTGGACTCTAATCATCTGCAAAAGGATATTTGCTGGATCAAATAGGAGAAAAATGATTTCAAGCTGCTAATAATATGTTAAATATACAACCCTAGTGAAGAGGTTCCTACATATCAATATCATACATAAGCATCAATTTTGAATAAAAATACATGACTCTTGGTTAGAATAGGTTAGGTTGCCTAGGTATTAATGTATTTAGCAGTGTATGGTAACCCCTTTTTGCCTTCATTGATATTTGATCTATGTTGTCGTACATTGATATATGTTTCGCTAATTATGTACCTTAGACATGGGTTATTTCCCAGATCTTGTTGACTGCGGACCTTACATAACAGATCTGTAGTAAATATGTTTGAGTGAATTTATTCAATATTTGATATAATAGACGAAAATGGTAGGAGCAACATATCCAACACTACAGAAAAATCTTATTCCAACAGTAAAACTGTACAAAAAACTTGCTAACGCTTTAACACCCAGAACAATCACTGACATATGCGGGAAGGTTACATAAACGTTTTGAACTCTACAGTCTACTAACGAGCGATCACCTAACATTACTTGAAACTAGTCGACATTACTGGACTTGTGACAAGCAAATTAAAAATATATATATGTAAATGTATATATATATA